>BMAO01024164.1:0-255963 GCA_019973975.1 Trichonephila clavata
ACAACTTCGAATTTTAGATTCACCTCATGTGACGCTATATTGACAAATTTACATAAGTTTCAAAAATCCTTAAATACCAAACGAACGAAGAAGCATCTTCCAGCGAGTCAATAGAGACCTTGGAGCACTCTGGCATTTTTCAATGTTACCTCTTTCGAGACTTTATAAGAGGCCGCATGTACCCTTCGGAAACTCTCTCGAATGAAAGGCGTCATCCTTGTAAACACTTCATATCCGTAAATCCGACGGGCAGTATTACATGAAAAATAGAAAAAACATTTAGAAAATACATGAAAAATTACGCTATCTAAACATGGAAATTTTTTTAAAAAATGTTTACCAGCGTGCATATTAAATACATTAGGAATGCAAAAATTTTAACTCAAAATTTTTGTAATAATTTAATTAAATTGCTTTTAGATAAAGGTTTTGTAAAAATGTCAGAAAAAATCAGTTTTGTATTTACATACTTGAGAATGAAAAGTTTCTGAAAAACTAGATTTCTTATAAAATGAAATTTAATATCAATATGTTTAGAGCGTGAATTTTCTATGGGGATTTAGAAAAATCAATTGCAGCTTGATTGTCAAAATAAAGATAACTATTTAAATTAGTTTCTATAATATTTAAATTTTCAAGTTCTTTAATATTCGAATGATCCATGCCAATTCTTTAGCCGATTTGCATAGTGATACATATTCACTTTCCATTGTGGATAAACTAACACAACGTTGTTTAAAAGTTTCCAGATTATGGGTGATGATCAATAAACAGAATGAACCTCCAACTAAATTGCGATCATCTCGATTTGCTGCAATTTCAGCGTCACTATAGCAATTGACAGTTAAGTCATTTACTTCAGACAATTTTAATTTATAAGATTTAGTTTGACTTGCATATCCAAGTAATTTAAGTAAAACGTTCCAGTGTACTAATCCTGGGTTACTTTGAAATTGTGATGATATATTTATAGCATAGCAAATGTCAGGTCTTGTTCTTCCGCTAGGAATGATAAACATCTAAAACGTTTCTATACGGAAATTTAGACATTTCTAATATTTCAATGTCTGTACTTGGACACTGATTTTTAGAAAGAACAATACCAACTGCAATAGGATAAGTAAAAATAGTATAACATTTATATTTTTCACAAACTTTATCGATATATTCCGACTCATGTATAAAAAGTTCATTTTCCATTTCTCAAATTGTACACCGAGTAATTTGCGGGTTTTACCTAATATTTTTAAATCAAAAATGGTAACTTAAACGATTTATAACATCTTTAATTAAAACATCGATTTTGCGAAGAGTAAAATGTCGTCGACATAAAGCAGCAAAATTACTTTATCCTGAAACATATAGACACAGTTAGTAAAATTCCAATTTCTAAAGCTTAAATATCTAAAACAGAGTGTATTTCAAAATACCATTCCTCCCAGACTGATGCAAGCCATACAAAGCTTATTTAATTTACACGTGGTCAGGATTATTTGGATCAATAAACCCTGTGGTTGAGACAGTTTCCTGTAATGAAGCATACAAATAAGCACACTTGATATCCAGTTGTAAGTGTAACCATTTCTGCTTGCATACCAATACAGAAAAACACATTCTAATGATGAAAAATATGCTACAGGATTAAAAATTTCATCTTAATGAATGCCTTGTATTTGTCCAAATCCTTGAGCCACTAATCTAGATTTATAACGAACTACCTTCCCTTTTCATCTTGTTTATAGTGTACACCCAGCGACACCTAAAACTTTAGTGTTTATGGGCTTCGGAACAAGATTCCAAACTTTTTGTTCAGTTATAATCTTCATTTCTTCTTCATTGCATCATACCATTTATCGGCCTGAGGGGTCTTTAAAGCTGCATTAAAATTACTTGGTATTTGGATTCTAGTCAATTCAATAGGTTCGACTCTTCCATATTTACATAACCGGAATATTTATTTTTACCAGAAAAATCAAATAAACATTTGTCATATTCATGTTATGTTTCCTACAGTATTCTTCAATGTCCTTAAAACAGTGCAAGCGATCTTTCGATCGTTTTGCATAATAATAAATGTCCTTTCTAGATTTGTCCTTACGTGGTACCGCTTTCCGTTCCCAAATAACTTTTACGGAAGAATTACTGTGTTATTAGATGTTCCCTCCTGTTCAGAGCTTTCCGGTTTAGAAATTTTTGGGAACTCTGATGTTCAGTTTCTTCCTCAGTTTCAGTATCAGAATTAGATATAAAGTTATACGACTCCCTTTTAAAGCCCAGCATTGCTCCACTGCTAATAGATTCTAAAACATTATCTTCATTAAAAGATACATTAATAGATTCGACAATTTTCCGTTCATTAGGTAGCCAAATGCGGTATCCTCGGGTTTTTAATGCGTAACCTAACATTATTCCCTTTTTAGCCCTCATATCTAGCTTTTTCCGAAGTTGTTTGGGTATACCTAAGTAAGTGGTGCTTCCAAAAATTTTTAGGTGTTTTACGGAAGGTTTATGGCCACTATACAGTTCAAATGGGGTTAGGCTTTGGTTACCATGGCAAACCCTATTCCAAACGTAAGTATGGCATAGGAGTGCTTCGGACCAGAAACCTTTACTCAAACCACTCGAGTTAAGCATAACTTTTATCGCATCAACTTCTGTATAATTATAACGCTCAGCAACTCCATTTTGTTGGGGGGCATATGTATTCGTTCTTTCAGCTTTAATACCTAAATCATCTAAATACGATTCAAATTTAGCATGACAGAACTCTAAACCATTATCCGTCCTTATATTTATGATTTTAGAATTTAAAATCGTTCAGCTCTTTTTTGATAACTTGAGAAGCACAAGAATACGTCATTTTTCTCTTTAATAGGAAAAACAGTTACTTTGCGAGAAAAGTCTTCTATAATACTTAGAAAATAACAATGTCCTCCAATAGATACATCTGGTTAAGGACCACACAGATCCATGTGTAATAGTTCTAATGGTTTACTCGATCATACTTTGCCTGATTGGTTTAAATGATTTATGACAAGATTTAGCAATTTTACAAGGTTCACATTTTAGATCTGCATACTCTAGTTTAAGCAACCCCTTAACTGCATTATTTTTACTTGTCTGTATAATATAACGTTTATTGATGTGACACATTCTACTATGCCATGTATGCAAATCGTTTACTTTAAAAGTTGAGAAAGATTGAGTTTTAGATTTAATCTTATTTACAGATTTAGATTTTACTTTTTCCTTTACAATCTTATAAACATGACTTGTAACAATTTTAGGTTTCACACAATATAAACCATTAACCTTTTTGGCTGTAAATACTTTTTGACCATATTTGTCATATACATTTATCTGCCTATTCTTGCATATAATATTAGAACCAGCTTTGTCAATAAAAAACCAGAGATGAGATTTCTCTGTAACTTAGGAGAATACAAAACATTTTTAAAATCTACAATTTCAGACTCGCCTTCACTTTGGAAGAGCATACTAGCAGTTCCGGTGCCTTTAATTTCACATGTCACTCCTCCGACAGCAACTGTCATTCTCATGTTTTTCACAGGATGAAAGTTTTGTAGAAAGTTCTTTTGACAGCAAAAATGTGGGGTAGCTGCTGTATCAAAAATCCAAGTGTCCTTTCCATGGTGTAGACTCAAATTTGTTTCTGTTATGTATGAGCTCCTGGAATACTTGATGCTTTTAACATCCTCTTTTATTATTCCAATGTTCTTGTTTGGCGACGGATGAGATTTCTTTCTGAGGAGTTTCGGATTTCTCTCCACTATTTGGAAGGCACAAGCTACATGTTGATCTTTCGTGGATTGCTTCAGTCTTGATTCTTCAGCAATGAGTTCCTTTAGGATCTTGTCAAAAATGAAGTCCAAATCTTTCCATCAATAGATATTCTGGACAATTCCACTGAATTCAGTTGGCACGAATCGAATTAACTGAAAGGCTTGATACCATTCATCGATTGGTCTCCCTGCATCCTTTAGCTGGTTGAGTGTGTTCCGGATTCGAGCAGCATAAACCCCGATTTCTTCTTGTACATTCATACTACACAAGAAGAATTCATCAGTAAGTCCAATTGCTCGTGCACAGGAATCGGGTCTGAAGTGTTCTTCGAGATGTTTCCAGGCTTCAATTGGATCTTCTATGTCATCGATTATGCATCTATATGTCTTTGATACATTCAAGTATATCGTACTGAATGCTCTATCCTTTCTAGCATCGAAATCCTTCTGTTCTTTAGGTTTCTTGTCATCTTCTGGTTTTATTTCGGCTCCACTGACGATCCTCCAACAATTGCGTTCCATTAGCAATACTTTTATATCATTACTCCAAGAGTTGTAGTTGTCGGAGTCTATTGTGTCAATACTGGAATCCATTTCAATATATGAAACCGGGCCCCCAATCTAAAAAATTTTACAAGCTGGTTGCTTTAAACTGCAGGGATAATATCAGCCATTACTTCAGCATGGTCGGGGCCCATGACCTTAATGTTGATCAAAGACATAGAGCAACAGCAGCAAAAGTTGACTCCTGTAGTAAAAGCATATCATACAAATTTTATTTATAACACTTATATACGATACAGATAACAGGACGAAATCATTTCGATTTCGATTAAATTTAAATTAGACTAGATGCCAATATAGTCGTCAAATGAAGTGCCAGGTGGAGATCAAAGTGGTTAAGTTGATTTTAGATCACCTAAAAATGAGTAGGATTCTACTTGAAGTACTAGAGAATTAAATTTTCCTAACAATAAAGACAATGCTCATTGCATTCTCAGACTCTTAAGATTGACAAAGAATTCCTCTCTGAGAGTACCACATTAAATGCTGTTGCCTACATTGAAGTTCTGTTTACTGCAACCAATCTGTCTCGTTCGCCCTGAGTACACCAAGCAAGGCTCCTGGACTCTTCTCCTCAATAATGCCCAGTCACATACCGCCTTGATTCTACGGCAGTTCCTGGCTGCAAATGGAGCTACTGACACTTGATCCCCTCCTCCTTATTTACCTGATGTGGCACCTGCAGAATTTTTCTCTTTGCCGGATTGAAGTCAGTCCTGTGGGGAAAGAGATTTATAGATATCACCGACATTCAAAGCAACAAGATAGCCGAGCTGAAAGCCATACCGATGGAACTGTTTTACTGGAGTTTCCAGGACTTACATACTTGTTCCCAACAGTGCATTACAATCCATGGAAATTATTTTGAAGGACAGTAAATTGTATTTGATGCTGTACAATACTGTACTTGAAATAAAAATTCATTCACTGAACTTTCTGGCCACAGGTTGTACTTTAAACTGGAGACACATTGGATGTAATGCCTTTGTTCGGCATTGTCAAAAGATTATCACAATTTAGAACTTTAAAGCTCTAAATTTTTGCAGCACCTTCAAAGATGGGATTTGTTTCTCAATCTGCATTTTATAATATGAAATTAACCCCTGCTTTTTCTCGCTCCCATCAAAATCACGGGCTGAAATTTCCCCTCTATTTCTCAAGCCTGTGATATTTCCGGTCTGGAATGTTCAAATGTAACACACTAAAAAGATTAAAACTGTCTATTTTTATACCTGGAACCATGTTTATTTCTCACCAGACAACAATAAGCGATTATTTGTGACATGTTTAGAGATTTTAAGCTAGATGTTAGTACAGTCAAACATATATGTTAGCAATATGTTTTTGTAACCTTAACTCAGTTACTTAGTTCCACTCTTCATAAATACATGTGGGTTGTGTTGTGTTTTGTGATATATATATATATGATGTGTGTGTATATACGTGTGTGTATATACGTGTGTGTATATACATGTGTGTATATACATGTGTGTGTATGTATATATATGTGTGTGTATGTATATATATGTGTGTGTATGTATAATATATGTGTATATATATGTTGTATATGCTCAGGCGACACCAGCGCCACTCTCTGTAAACCCCGAATGTAAGGGGGAGAAGGAATACTTACTTTTCTCCCAGCAGCGTGCGCCTAGTCAGGTTTAACAACCTGTAGATGTCATTAAATATCCTTAAATCTTAACGTCTTCTTTTTCATTCAACATACCCCTAGACACCACCCTCTCTGTTACATGGGGGTTCGACCTCGCAACCTTAATGGTTTTTGAACCAGTGTTAAAATCAAAAGTCGCCCATAACAAACGCCGCTCATCGAAATCGCCCAACACAATGGCGAATGCTTCATCAGCGAATTCCTTCAACGCCTACTAAGAGCCAGTCCTCTGCTCCGAGACCAATACTACCGTCTCCTTCGCCAAGCCAAACCAAAGCTTGAAACTCAACCAAAAAGTCTCTTCGGCATCGTTCAAGTGTTCCAGTAAAACAAAAAGGCAGATTTCCCCGCCTATTCATCGCATCAAGAGTGTAAACTCCATCTGCTTCGTATCTACAATCATCGCTGTGAAAAGTGAACAGTGGTGAACTCATCGCAAACGGATAGCTTTTATAAGCGAAGTCTATCTGCAGTCTACAAACCGATATCGTCAAATCAGGTAGGATCAAACCTTTTTTACTCAGCATGTATCGAAATACTAAGAAAGATCTAATAACTGCCGCGAAAGAACTAGGTGTTACTGTCCCAGAAAATGCTACACTTTTGAATTTAAAAGCACTTATCGAACAAACTGACACTTTCAAAAACGAACCTGAATTCGTTAAGGATATGCTTAATTTACTCGTTGAGGAACGAAAAGAGTCAGAACTAGAAAAAAAAACAAGCACAATCAGAAAAAAAACAAGCAGAACTAGAGAAAAAAGAAGCCGAACAAACGGCCCAAAAAATCATTCAACTTCAAAAAGAAATTGAACTCGCGAAAATAAACTCCGCTATAAATTCTAATAATTCAAACAATACTACTGCAACATTCGAAACACCGTCAACTAACCTTTTAGAAAGTCTCATTATATCCGTTAAGACCCTCAGTATGCCAGTTCTTTCTAAACCTGAAAAATATAATTTATTTTTTTCATTCACTTGAACGTCCGTTTACAACCAAAAATGTTCCACAAGAATTAAAATCAGAGATCTTAATTAATATTCTCGGTGAAAAAGCTAACAGTATTTTACTTTATATTCCCGAAAACGAACTCCAAGATTACGAGAAAGTTAAACACATTATTTTACGAGAATTCCAACCAACCCCACAAGAATGCTTAATTAATTTCCGTAGGGCCCAACGATTGCCAAACGAATCGCACGTACAGTTTTCGTCACAATTAACAAGTTCTTTTGAATATTATTGTAAACTTCGTAATGCGAATGATTTTAAAACTTTGTGAGTTAATGATAGCCGACAAATTATTTTCCACCCTCGATCAAGAAACGCAACAACATATCGCGATACGCCAAAACGGATCTTGGTTTAAGCCTACTGAATTGGCTAGGGAATGCGATGTTTTCTTCGTAGCAAAGCGAAAGTCGTATTCCGACAACACACACCATCAGCCGCCGTATGAAAGCAAAAAAAACAAAAATATAACTCGTCTCAGGGCTTTAATCGCTACAACTCTCGTGATAAAAATTTCACAAGTTATTCACCAAACACTTCAACAAATAACCCGCGTGGTGGTTCTCACAGAAACTAAACTCATTTCAATTCTAGACCTAATTCAAATCACGGTCCTGTTTGTAAAGTCGAAGGTAAAATGTTTAATGAATCCTTATATGAATTGCAATACGAAAATATTTTTGCTAATGATAAAATCGTGAAAACTTTAATCGATTCGGGAGCGAATATTGTGTGTGTGAAATCCTCTCTCATTCCACCCGAAACAAAATCTTTAGGAACTGTTCAATTAACATGTGCTTTCGGAAATGAAATTCAAGCTGAACTTACTAAAATTAAATTAGCTCTTCCAAGTTTTCATGAAAACCCCATAATAGTAAGTAACATCAGCTGTCAGTAATAAATTGTATTGTGATTTAATAGTTCGGCCTAATATTTTTGTTGATTTAAATAAAGCAGAAAAAGAAAATGCACGGATTTCAGAAAAAAATCTTACTTTCTCTCATTCTAAGAACATTCTTTCGCATAAAAATAAAAATGATAGACAAAATAATTTCGCTAGCCAAAATATGTCGAGCTTGCATTCTTTTGCACCGCAAACTATCCCAAATCATTCCGGCGAAGGTTCAAGGCCAATTGGCTCAATTCGATTTCAAAACATTGACAGTGCGAGTAATGTAAAACACCCAATAAATAAAAAAGAATTGTTAAACTCTTCAAAACAGAAATTATTCGATGAAATAGAAAATAAGAAATATGAACTGACTTCACAGCCCATATCCGATCAAACATGTTATATAACTGATTTTCAGCGCGAAGCTAACGTAAACAAATCTTTTTCCGAATTGAAAATTAGCGATTGTAATTCTTTATCAGTTAGCAATAAAAACGAATCTCTCTCTTTGCTTTTTCAAAATGAGGATTGTTATTTATTAAATTTAAATGTAATTTATCCTCAAGTAGATTTATCGCATATTTTGAACGTTGATATTGTTGGCGTATACTAAATTAAATGCCCATATATAAAACCCCAACGAGTTATTAAAACTCATTAGTAGGTAAAAGCATTTAGCAGAGTATTTATGGCAGGGCAGCGTTTGCTGAAGTAAGAGATGGCTAAAAAGAAAAACACATCATTCACAGTGCACAATAAGTGGTCAAAAAAGGAACAAACGTCATTAAGAAATAAACTCTTTTTATTTCAGCTAAACAATAAAAATATTTAAATCAACTAGTAATTTTAAAAAAAGAAAAAGTTACTTACAAAAAAAAAAAGAAATTATGGTAGCTCTTTAATTGTTGAAAGACAAAATTAAAAATAATTATTTACCCATTCCCTTTCTAATACAATTCAAGTTTTATGAAGCAGCTCCAATGCTATTCCCGTCAAAAACAAAGAGAGTTATTCGAATTTTTCTAAAACACCTGTTCAGCTAACGTAAGAATGACATCATCAACGTATGACGTCATTCCTCCCGATATTTGATTAAAAATACTTTGAATAACTGAAAACCTCTTTCTTTTTAAACTCCGCTTATCGGTGGCAAAATAAAATATCCTTTTATTGTTAAAATTAATTAAAAAAATGCTAAAGTAAATTAAGATAAATATGTATATTGGAGAAAGAAAATATATTATGGCCGAAGATAAGAATATTTAGGGTAAGTAGTGCTAACAGATATGCGTCGCTAAGTTGAAAACCTTATCCAATCTTACAAACCAAATAAAATTAAAGATACAAACTTACAGATGCAAATTATCCTTTCTGATGACACACCCATCGCGTTATGTCCTAGAAGATTAAGTCAAGCGGGAAAAAATATCGTCGAAAACCAAATTGACCAATGGCTGTCTGATGGAATAATTTCCCCAAGTTCATCTAATTTTGCCGCACCTTTAGTTCTTCTCAAGAAAAAAGACCAGTCAACAAGACTCTGTGTTGATTTTCGTGCTCTTAATTCTAAAACAATTAAACAAAGATTTCCACTAACCCTCATTGAAGACATTTTTGACCAACTGCATGGTTGCAACTTAAAAAACAGTTTTTTTTACATCAAAATTGATCCTGATAGCCGTAAATACACCAGTTTCATAACACATAATGGTCAATACCAATTTAATAGAGTTCCTTTTGGTTTGTGTAATTCCCCCTCACAATTTCAAAAATACACTCAAATTGTGTTTAAAGATCTCTTAAAAGACAACACTGTTATTATATACATGGACGACATTTTAATTCCAGCAAATTCTGAATGTGAAGGGATTGCAAAGCTTAAAAAAGTATTTGATGTTGCTGCTACTTATGGTTTAGAGTTTAACTTTAAAAAGTTTAATTTTCTTCAGCGGAAAATTAACTTTTCTTGGCCATATTATTGAAGAAGGCACTATTCGTCCTTCAGCAGCTAAAACAAATGCAGTCATGAATTTCCAAACACCTAAAAACACTCGGCATGTACAATCATTTTTAGGACTAACAGGTTTTTTTAGAAAATTTATTAAGGACTATGCATCAATCGCACGACCTTTAAGCGATCTTTTACGAGACAAAGTTCCATTCACCTTTGGTCCTATACAAAAACAAGCTTTTCTCTCTTTGAAGCAAATTTTGTCTCGGGAACCTGTATTACATCTTTATCAGCAAAACGTTCCATTACAAATACACTGCGAGATGCCAGTGCGAAAGGGTTTGGTGCTATACTTCTACAAATGGACTCAAATCAGAACTTTCATCCAATACACTATATGAGTCATAAAACTTCTCCTCAAGAAGAGAAATACTCCAGCTACGAGCTAGAGGTCTTAGCGATAGTTACAGCATTAAAAAAATTTCGACACTACCTCGTCAGCACAAAATTTCAAATAATCACAGATTGCCAAGCATTTCAAAAAACTATGTCAAAGAAAGATTTACCACCTAGAATAGCACGATGGGCTCTCTTCTTAGAAGACTTCGATTACGAAATACTTCACAGGCCAGGTAAACAAATGCAACATGTTGACACGCTCAGTCGTTATCCAGTCATGCTCATACAATACAACGAGACAACACAAAAAATTAAAAAAGCACAAATTAATGATGAGGTTACATCCAGTATTAAACAACTATTACAATCATCTTCAGCCTCTGATTATGCATTAAAAAACAATGTGCTGTACAAAATTGTTAACGACCAAGAACTTCTAGTCGTTTCACTTGAAATGCAAAAACAAATCGTACAACTTGAACATTCTAAAGGACATTTCGGCATCAACAAAACTAAAAATTTAGTCAAACAACAATTCTTTTTCCCAAATATGCGTAAGACTGTAGAAAATGTTATTGCAAATTGTATTCCTTGCATTCTTTCATCCAAAAAATTTGGCAAACGAGAAAGATTTCTACATCCCATACCAAAAGGTGATATTCCACTTGATGCCTACCATATTGACTTTTTGGGTCCACTGCCAAGTACCAACAAAAATTACAAATATATCTTTACTGTCATCGACGCTTTCATCAAATTTCTGTGGATTTATCCTGTAAAGTCTCCTTCAGCTAACGATGCTTTAGAAAAATTAAAATTACAGCAAGTAACCTTTGGAAGTCCCAGACGAATAATTTCAGACAAGGGAACAGCATTCACTTCTACAGAATTTCAGAAATTTTGTCACGATGAAGATATCGAGTTTATTTCAATCACAACAGGTGTACCGCGTGGGAATGGTCAGGTAGAAAAAATTCATGCAACGTTAATACCAGTCCTAACAAAGCTTTCACTTGAAGATCCCAATAAATGGTATAAACACATATCATCAGTTCAACGAATAATTAACAGCACTGTTTCCATAGCCACCAAATATACACCATTTGAACTTTTAACAGGCGTCAAAATGAAAAATAAAGATGACATCAAAATCAAAGCCATTCTCGAGGAAGAAAATTTTCAATTATCTTTACAGAATAAACAACAAATGAGAGAAGATGCCAAATCCAATATCCTGAAATTACAAAAACAAAGTAGACTACACTACAATAAACATCGCAAAGAAGCAAGAAAATACAAAGAAGGTGACAGAATTGCAATCAAGAAAACCCAGTTTGGAGTAGGTGTGGAATTGCGACCAAAATATTTTGGCCCATATGAAGTCGTGAAAGTTCGTCCAAATGACAGGTACGATATAAAGAAAATAGGAAGACAAGAAGGCCCGAATCTGACATCCACATCTGCTGATCTGATGAAACCATGGGATAATCCTTAAGACTTTTCTTTCCAGAACTCTAATGACTTTATTTTTTTCCCTCTATATACTCAAGGAAATTTGAACTTTAAAAATTTGTTTAATCTTTTTTTTTCTTTTCAGTTGTAGTATTTGAAAATTTTTACTTGCATATTTTCCAGCCTGGTCGGGGACCGATCACATCAGGATGGACGAGTGTTGTATACGCTCAGGCGACACCAGCACCACTCTCTGTAAATCCCGAATGTAAGGGGAAGAAGGAATAGACTTACTTTTCTCCCAGCAGCGCGTGCCTAGTCAGGTTTAACAACCAGTAGATGTCATTAAATATCCTTAAACCTTAACGTCTTCTTTTTCATTCAACATACCCCTAAACACCACCCTCTCTGTTACATATATGTGTATATATATGTATATGTGTGTATATATGTATTTGTATATATATGTGTGTGTATATATGTGTGTATATATATGTATGTATGTATTATATATATATATGTGTGTGTTTATATATAGGTGTATATATATATAATGTATATTAATATTGTATACATTATGAAGTTAGTTTGTAAGTGTATCGGATTATACTTTAAGTATGAAGAGATCCGAGAGTGATTCTGAAATGGAGGGGGGGGGGATTGTTTTGAAAGTTTGGTTAGGGAAATTGAGAGCAGTGATGATGTATCTGTTCTGTTACCTGTGATTGGCTTTTTTTATCTCATGCTTTGAAATTTATTGCACAAGAAAAAATTACTGTGTTTTTCAATTGCATTAGTGTAATAAAATTCTCCTTCAATGTTTAAAACATGTTTTTAATTTTTAACCTTTGCTGAAAAACCAACATTCAGTCATAATAAACCTAAGCATTGGCTTTTCTTTAAAAAAATCAATTTTTAGTATTTCAAAGCTAAAGATTTACCCGAAACTTAATAATAAATACATATATTGGATATACTCTTAGTTCTTTATAATTTTCTTGAATAAAAAAATAGGCACTTTTATGATGTTTTTTTCAAAATTATGCAACCGTTAAGGGGTTAGGTGTAAACTAACTGCAAATATTTTTTTCATTGAAAGAGTGTATTATCTCTATCTCTGCATGTTCTTCAATTCACAAGCTATGACAGAACATCCCCCAGGGAGAAAAAAGATTTTCTCTTATACTTTAAGCCAGGGATGCACAACCTATGGCCCGCGAAGCCTTTAAAGTTGGCCCACGAATGTCTATTATAAAAAGAAATGTCTATTATAAAAGAAGAAATGTCTATTATAAAGGAAAAAATCGCATATGAAAATAGTATTACAGCAAATAATTGTTTTACAGTTGCTCATTAAGTATTTTTTTTCAATTTATTACGCGGCTTTTCAATATCTTTCCTTCATGGCTATCTGCGAGTACGAGTTTTCGTATAGGAGAAGCTCGCGGACGTGATCACTGGAAGCCATTATTTCTTCCATCGCATGGTCTGGATGCAGAAAATGTCGAAACAAATGTGTATTCACGCACGCGTGCCGGAACAGTCTCTATTCGAAATTATGCTGAGCCAATCAAAAGTACCTATCGAACTCACGTTTTTCTTCATAGGGAGCGCTATCAATAATAATTTTAACTTTTATTTAGCTGAAGCGATCATTCTTTTAAACAACCCAGTGGGTTTGCTAGTAGATCGGGAATGTTGAAATCACTGTCACACAGAACGGATCTGATATTCTTTTTTGTTTTCGCATTTTTAGTCTAGTATCATTTATTTATAAAGCCACATAAAATATTTTAAATAATGAGAGAGAAAAAAGGAGATTTTCAAAATCGGAAATTTCAAGAGGAATGGACAGATAAATACTGTTTTATCTATTACAATGATACTGTCACATGCTTAATATGTAGTTTCAAGATTCCTGTGGCAAATGAGTATAATTAAAGCGGCATTATGAAACAAAGCATAAACATTTTGCATCTATGAAAGGATATGAACGATCGCAAAAAATCGAACAACTCAAAAAACTTTTAGTAGTCAAGCAATTTTTTTTCAAAAAAGTACTGTTAACTTTTAAATTCATATGGGGAAGTGAGCTTAAGTGTCACTGAAATTATCACTAAAGGTCGGCCATTCACAGATCGTGATTTTGATAAAAAGTGTTTGTTAATTGCATATGAAAAACTTTGTCCTGAAGCAAAAAGGAATTTCAAAAAAATAAGTTTAAATAGAATGACTATTGAAATAAAAATTCAACAGTTGAATGAGGACATTGAAAATCAAGTAAAATCAGCCGCTTCAAACTTTGTATATTTTTCTTTAGCTGTTGATGAATCTACAGATCGAACATCAGTTAGCCAATTGCTTTTGTTTGTTCGTGGAATTGATAAAAATTTTTGTGCTACGGAGAAACTACTTGTAATGTTTCCCATGAAAGGGCTAACAACTGGAAGTGAACTTCTTTCCAGTTTGATACATTTGTGCGATGCAGCTTAATTAAACATGAACCATTGTGAAAGCATTACCACAGATGGAGCAAAATCAATGATTGGCACGAAAATTGAAATGGTTTCGCTGCTAATTGTGGTGTAGAACTGTTGCAGGTTTATTGCACAATTCATCATGAGAATTTATGTGGTAAAGAATTAGGATTTGCAACCTTAATGCAGTGTGTATCTGAAGCAGTTAACTTTATTCGTAGTAATGCCCTCAAACATAGCCAATTTACCGAATTTTTAAAAGATTTTGATGATATACCTTCTGATATTCTTTATTGCACAGAAGTTAAATGGCTCAACCGAGGAGTTGCCCTTAAGCGTTTGATGGAACTATTTGGTGAAATTGTTACATTTCTGTGGTAAAAATACTAGAAGGTTAAAAGAAGTAAGTTTCCAGTATGATTTGGCCTTTTCTTGCAGACATAGCAGGCCATTTGAATGACTTGAACACAAATCTACAAGGAAAGAATCAATTCATTTTTCAATTGATAAATAACGTAAAGGAATTTAAACAAAAATTATGTTTATTTCAAAACCAGCTGAAAACTAAAAATTTTGCACACTTTCCCTGCGGCCAAAAAATGCATGAAACATTTCCACAGATGAAGATGCAGTATGAAGAACAAATTCAAATCTTACGCAAAGCATTTGCTGATCAATTTTTAGATTTAAAAAGTGCCGAACGAAAATTGATGTTTTTTCTTCTCCATTTTCTGTTGATTTAAATCTAGTGGATGAGAGTATGCAGTTAGCCTTAATTGATTTACAGAATTATGATGTTATCAAAAATCAATTCAAAGAAAAATCGATATTAAAATTTTATAAAAACTTATCCGAGGAGATTTTTTGTACTTAGAGCAAAAGGCAGCTGCATGCCCCACTTTCTTTGGCAGCACTTACATTTGTGAGCACTCTTTCTCGCTAACGAATTTAAGCGAATCAAAAGTAAGAAATAGAATAGCAGATGAGAACCTTTCTTCTGTTCTACGTATTGCCACAACAATCTTAAGCATGACGTAAAATCAATAACTTCAAATATTCAGTTCCAGCCATCTTATTAAATCTTACAAATTTTAAGTACTATTTTTTTTTCAAAATTTAAATTGTGTGTTACCTATATAATTAGCAAAACTTTTCCTTCATTATATTGTCGATGTTACCCAATACAAGATTTATTTTATCGTAGTGTTTTACACTGGCAGCACCACAGCTGAAGACCTATCCAGCTGCAGTACTTTTATAAAGTACTGGTGGAGAGTTCTAGAATAACTACCAGGGGAAAGATTAACATAAATTCAATTTATATAATTTGCAAATGTCCGTTATAATAAATAACGAAAGTCATGATTAAATTTAACAAACAAGTATCTGGGAGGCTCAAACCCGAGCCACCTGCATGGTAGAGCAGTGCTCTAACCGTTCGGCCACTCAGAGCGTATCAGTTTGTGATAATATAATTTCAAGTTTGCCACCTTTTTAGCAGGAATTTTTTTTTGAGCCAAAGTATTTTAATCTTTCCGAAAGTGTTTGTTTTTCATTTATTTATCAACTGCATAATGTGTACCTGAGTAAGTAATAATTGTGATAAATGCATAAACATTGTCATAAAACAGTGTTTTCACGGTTGTAACATATTTGCCATCACGTAATACTTTGGCCCTCGATATGATTCTATTAAATTTTTTGGCCCCTCATCCTAAAAAGGTTGTGCATCTCTGCTTTAAGCTTTTTTGCCAGATATATTTATATTAAATTTTTTAAAACTTTCTTTAGAATTCAACTTAGTTTAGTGAGAAATTCATTAATTTCAAAACATCTGAATAAATTTTCATAAGATAATTTTTTTAAAAAAACTTTTTCTTAATTTACTTTGCTTTCCTACTATTCTGTCACAAAATTTCTCCTACCTCATTCTTGCTTGCATCTTAATGTTTTATTAATTAAATCCTCTGTAATTAAATGCCAATTTTCTTTAAATTTTTAAAATTACAGCAATGAATATTATTATTGTATTTAGGGAGATTCAAATTAGCCCCAGTAATTACTAAATGGCTTTTAAAAACACTGTCCTCATTCACAATTCAAAGAGTAATAATCTAGACTTTCACCCCTTTAAGTCAAATTCTTTGTTTCTTATTATCAAGGTCACAAACTTATTGTTGAGCATCTGTTCCAGCCATTATGTCACTGAAGATGACAATGGCTCAAAATTACAAGGTCCTTTGCAAGTATATATCTCATGTTGCTTTAGAATCTGATGTTAATGAACACTCACTCACTATGTATGTATTACTTTTGAGACCTTGCTGAAATTTTTGTTTTGTTTTTAACATTTGAAATTATTTTTTCTTAGGGTGTATTCCGAACATCCTGTGAACATATCTTGAAATTTATGCGAAGAGGTCGAGAAAATTTGTTAACATTGTTGGAAGCATTTATGTATGATCCATTAGTAGATTGGACTCCTGGAAATGAAGGAGGCTATACAGGTGCAGTGTATGGTGGAAGACAGGCCTGGGCTGCTGAAGCAAAACAAACTCGTCAAGATATGGAATTGGATATTGCCCTTTCTATGTTTGCAATAAGAGTTGCTGAAATGAGAGGTGAATGGTTGAAAAATAGGTAATTGTCTGCTTTGTTTGAAATATATTTGAAAAATTTCTTATTTTTATTATTATTTAGAATTATGCTATAAATATTTTAGCTCTATTTTTATGCATTTTTCATGCTTAGATTATGACTTTTCTTTGTACAATTCTAGACTTATCGTTTTACTATTAAAAAAGACTTTATTTCAACACACAATATATTTGCAGTGAACTCATAATATGATCACAGTTTTGGCTAATCACTGGTTAGATGGACATGCCTGTTTTTGCAACATATCAAAATATTTTGGAATTTATGTTCATATCTCGAAAGTTGTAAAATCTTCAAACATCGTGTAATTAAACTTTAAAAGGGCTTGATGGTTGTTTATCAAGCCTAGGATGAAACCCTTTGCTGAAATTATTACTTAAGTGAAATTAATGTAGTTTGTATCTCTACTGTAAAGGTGTAAATGATCATGATCACATGTGAGCACAATCCTGGCTTGCAAACTGTGACACACTACAGGTAGTTGATGAGAGACGCCTGATTACGACTGATTCATGAGTTACATGAATCAACAAAGTACAAAAAGATTTTTGCAAATAACTATATGTAACACATGTTATTGCCTTCAAAGCCAGTGTTTGGATTTCTGTTGATGCAGCATAAGAAACATGAATTTGCATTGTAGTCCAAATATTAGATCATGAAACAATAGGGGAAAAGGTTGCTTTTTCAGACAACTTGCTTGCAAACTTCATTTTTTATTTGCTTTCTGCAGGGATGATCTACTGTCTGCCTTTCCAGTGCTGGAAAATCTTCTTCAAGAATGGAAGAATGCTCAACATGGTCTTCAAGTAGCTGAAACTGAACTTCAAGATGCATGTCAAGAAAAAGCATTGTTGGAAGAAGCATTAGCAAATCCAAATCATACTTTATACAGTGTTCCTAAAAGGTAATTATCAAAAGTTGTGGTGCAAATAAAATATGAATTTAATATTGTGCTTGTTTGTAATGAAAATATTTTTATTAGAATGTCTGTACAATTTGTTAAAGATTCTTTTAGTGAAAGAAAGTAATAACCAGAGAAATATATTGGCATGGATTTTTTATTCTTCCAAGCTTCTATTTTTAGGGTAAAAATATTCTTTATTCGTATATAAATGAATATAGTCAATATATTCATTTATAAGTCTATTAAGTATGTAGTCTATATCTTTTCTTTGCTATTTATCTTATGGAAATGTTATTTTAGTACCTGTTATAGATTTTTCTTTATAACATAATATTTGATCTGGAAAAATCCTTGAAAAATTGCTTGTCATTAAAAAAATATTAAATGAAATAAGTTAAATTTTTTTTTTTTTAAATTTCACTTATGTAATTCATGCGTTTTTGATGTAGGTTATTGAAGGAATTGATGAGCAATGTTAGGTGTTATTATTTTCTTTTAAAGTAAATAATTTTTAATGTTTTGAAAATATGTGACACAGATTTCTTTATATTTAATTTTTATCATGTACAAATGAAATGTGTTTTTTGTCTATAACTCTCTGCTAATAGTAACCAGAATTTTTGTTCATTTTTCCACAGGTAGTTTGAAATTCATTCTTTTTAGGACTTTTCCAGTTAAAAAGCTTATGCACATAAGTATAAATAACTTTAGGACAGTGTTTCTATTCAATTGTATGTTTATTGATTGATGTGATTTGATGATGTTCAGTTAAATAGATAAATCTTAAAAATTTCAGGAAAATGAAGAATTTTTAACAAATAGGTATATATATACACACCTATTTGTTATATATCACCTATTTGTTAAAAATTCTTCATTTTCCTGAAATTTTTAAGATTTATCTATTTAACTGAACATCATCAAGTCACATCAATAAACATACAATTGAATACACCAGTGTGTATATATGTACACACTGGTGTAAAAAGTTAAGCATAAATCGTAAAATGCGAAAAACATGGAGTAAATATTCGTAAAATTATTCCAAATTTCTTGCAGATATTAATTGGGTGAAAAAGAAACATTGGGTTTATGCAAAACTTTTCAGTCGACTACGTCCTGCGCGAAACACCGTGACATGTCAGAATGGTTTTGCCACAACTGCGTAACAGCAGAGTTGCACAGGGAATTAATTAACAACCTGAAGAATGACTATATATATGCCATCAGAAATCGTTTATTAACCTATTAATAATTCAATCCATTTCATTACAGTCTAAAAAGGTCAGAAATACATTTGAGTAAAAATACTCTTGAGCGTAACACGTTTTGTTAGCAAAAATAAGAAGGGGCATCGACGTTTACTTAATCAAACAAAGGGGAAATGGTCATTGGGCAAATTAGATCAAAAAGCCAGCCCTGGATGCAAACACATCTTATTTAAATATCAATCAGACTGGAAGCCGCTGCTCCCTTGACGACTTCCAATCACGTGATTAAACGTCACGGACACATGATCACTAACGAACCATTCAGCTAAGGGGATGAGACAATCTTACCTTTTTTGGTTAACAAATGCCCCTCCTCTGATCACCTGAAAACATGCAGTCCCTGCTCAAAGTTTACAATTTCATAAATTTTAATATTTAGAACTATACATGCCGGAATCAAATACTTTTTACTTTAGATTTGAAACCAAATGCCTTCAATATTACATAAATAGATACAATAACAATTTGAAATAGATTCTACATAAACATAAAAACCATTTCGTGCATCTTTTTCAAACCTACATGCAATAAAAAAGCGTCCGATTTCAACCTTCATGCTTGAACCGACCAGAAAAAGTTCAAAAATAACTTTAGTTACAACATACGACACAAGATTAATTAAAGTATTATACCACCATTTAACAATACATATTCATATATATATAAAAAAAAAATCTATTACCAAATATATAAACAGACAATAGAACTAAGTGATCAATAGGTAACAGTCGAGTGATCTGGATCACAACGTTAATACCAAGCTATACACTTATTCTATACAATATGAATAATGCAGTATTTACACATGATAATTGTTATACACTAATCAATACATTTTATTCGTTCATTCACTCTTCCTTATTTACATTCATGCACGCACGCACATAGCGCCATGTCTTCACACATTCATTTATACAAAATACTTTCATTACAATAAAAACATTATGATTTAACAATATACTAACGATTATTCAAGAAGGATTATTTTCAAAAAACTGATTTTTAGATGGTGGCATAAAAACAAGCAATATCAATAGTTACAAGCAAAATTGAAAAACACTTGAACCATGAACAATTGTTCAAGAAAACTCCAAAAAACTAATTTCTCAAAAATTCATATTGGGTTGTTCGGAAAGTAATTTCGTTTTTTCCCGACAGGGGATTTAATTGTATTTTTTTTGCACTCAACTTCACATTTAAGCCGTATAATTTTTATATGCTTTGAGAGCTCATATAGCAAGGCTTGTGTGTGAAAAATTCCAATTAATTCTACGCAGTAGTTTTTGGTTGGTGCCCTTTTAAATATGGAGAGCGATAAGCAGCATTTTCGACATATCTTACTGTTTTACTACAGAAAGGGTAAAAATGCTGTTCAAGCCAGAAAGAAATTGACCGATGTGTATGGAGAAGGTGTGTTGACAGTACGCCAGTGCTGGAACTGGTTCGCTAAATTTCGATCCAGCAATTTTGATGTTGAAGATGCACCACGTTCGGAAAGGCCGGTTGAAGCTGATAAAGACGCAATAAAGGCATTAGTTGATGCGAACTGGTGAATAACAACACGTGAGATTGGATTGAGGTTAAATTTATCAAATTCAACAGTTTATGACCACTTGAAAGGCCTGGGATTATCCTCAAAGCTCGATGTATGGGTTCCCCATGTTCTCACTGAGAGCTCAAACGTCACGAAAATGATCCGTTTTTGAAGCGCATCATCACTGGGGACGAAAAATGGGTTGTATACAACAACGTCAAACGCAAGAGGTCATGGAGCAAAAAAGATGAACCGGCTGAAACCATTTCCAAAGCCAATATTCACCAAAAAAAGGTGATGCTGTCTATTTGGTGGGATTTTAAAGGAATCGTTTTTTTTTAGCTTTTACAATGATTAATTCGGAAGTCTACTGTCATCAGCTGGACAAACTGAATGATGCACTTCAACAGAAAAGGTCAAAACTAATCAACAGGAAAGGTGTAGTGTTTCACCAAGACAACGCAAGACCTCACACAAGTTTTGTCATTCGCCAAAAGCTTTTACAGCTTGAATGGGATACAATGCCACACCCACCATATTCTCCAGACCTGGCACCATCGGATTATTATTTGTTCCGGTCACTCCAAAAATTTTTATGTGGTAAAACCTTCACCTCAAATGAGGAGGTCAAAAACCACCTCAATCAGTTTTTTGCCAGCAAAGACCCAAAAATTTTATGAGCGTGGAATTATGCTACTACCAGAAAGATGGCAAAAGGTGTTGGACCAGAACGGCCAGTATATAATTTAATAAAGAATTTGTTTATTATACGAAAACTGTCTTTCATTTCCACAAAAAAAAAAAATTACTTTCTGAACAACCCAATATAATTTCAAAACATTTTTAAAAACATGTTAATATACAAAAACATTTTCAACAAAACTATTCAACTCATTCTGTGTTAAAGGCTTTGTAAATATATCTGCCAAATTTGCTTTACTTTTAACATATTTCACCTCAAATAAACCCTTATAGAACAAATCCCTTACATAATGATACCTCACTTCTATATGTTTTGTGCGGTAATTTTCAATTGGCGATTTGAGGAAATCTATAGCTGCTTGATTATCAGCCAATAAAACTGGTTTATTCATGTTTAATTAGGTCCCTACTTACACATTCATTCATTATATTATCTATCCAAGTTATTTCCTTTATGCATTCCACCATGCTCATAAACTCGGCCTCCATAGTCGATAAACTTACTGATTTCTCTTTAAATGTTCGCCATGTAATGGGAGTGTTTCCTAAACAAATAAACTGTCCACCCATTGAAACTCTATTGTCTCTATTTGCTACAAAGTCTGCATCAGAAAAACCCACTATATCAATACATCTACAATCTAACCTTAATTTATAATGTCTAGTTTTACTAACATACCCAAATAGTTTCAACAAACCATACCAATGTTCAACACCTGGATCATTTTGAAACTGTGAAAAAATGTTAACTGCATAAGATATGTTGGGTCTTGTTCGACCTGCAAGAAAATGACAAGCAACCAAGAACGTTTCGATATGGGGTTACCTTCATTTCTATTTTCTCATCACTAGATTTGGGACTTTGGCATTTACTATATTGAATTCCCTTAGCTATCGGTAATGAGGAAATTGGGATATTCAAATGTTTGTATTTCTTGCATATCTCATCAATATATGGCATTTGATGGATAAGCATTTAGTCATCCTTTTCCTCAAATTCAACTCCTAACAGCCTTTTAGCCTTACCCATGATTTTCAAATTAAACTTTCCCTTCAATTTCCGTCCAAAAATAACGATATCATCTACATATACAAGGAGAACAATAGAATTTCCATAAAAGTAAGTGCAATTACACCAGTTTAATTTTTGTAAACCACTTTCATTCAAAACATTGTTTAATTCAAAATACCAAGCTCTACCGCTCTGATGAAGTCTGTATAAAGCTTGCTCTAATTTACAATCTAGATTATCTTTTCCTTTTTCCACATATCCTTATGGTTGCTTCATATACACCTCATCTAATGGTGCATAGAGATAGGCTCCAGTTACTGAATCGGCTTCCACTTCAGCCACACTACCAACAGAGAAAAGAACAATCTTATCACAAAAAAATTAACAACAGGAGAAAAAGTCTCATCGTAGCTTTCACCTTTAACCTGTGAATAACCTTGAGCTACTAACCTAGCTTTATATCGTATTATTTTTCTATTTTCATCCCGTTTCAAATTATAGACCCACCTACAACGTAATAATTGCTTATCAGGTGGTAATTTTGTTAATTTCCATACTCTTCTTAATTTAAGATTTTCAAATTCTTCATCCATTGCCCTTCTCCACGATTCCTGTTGAGGGGATTTTTCCATCTGTTTAAAAGTTCTAGGCATTAAAATATTTAATCATGAATTTTTAACTCTTACTCTCTGGACATCTGATACAATGGGTTGTGGGTTAACTATTCCTTCGAAAGTATCCTTCCCCTTGAAATTAAAAATGCTTTCATCAAACTCTAGATTCCTATCCTTGCAATATTTCTGAATTTCATTGCAGGACCTTAACCTTTGAGATTTTCCAACTTCATAGTAATATACGTCATTTCTGGAACCATCAGATCGCGGAACCACCATTTTGCTGTGGCGTATAAATGTTAGTTTTCTTGTGTTTTATACCTCTTTCTACAAAAAAAATCAGTTAAAATACTAGCGATGAATTCTCCACCATAATCGAGCGAATAGCTTTAACTTTTAAACCTTTAAGGCCTTGCAGCCCTTATAATAAATCTAGTTAGAGTATCATAAGTGTCAGATTTATGACAAATAGGAAAAATAAACATTCTACGTGAATAATCATCAAGTACTGACAAGTAATACTTTACTCCCCTCTTACCAATTACATTAGCTGGTCCCTAAACATCGCAATACAATAAGTTTAAAGGCACTTTAGATCTTGTACATTCTATCCCCTCAGGGGGCTCACCTTCTTCAGGTGAGTACGGGTGTCACAATCCCGAGGTGCCCTAGTGATCTTTTCCTTTTCTCACAGGGTTTACTGTCTTTGGTAAACACGGGCTTCACGAACCCGGGGTACCCTAGTGATCCTTCTCTATTTTCGACCCTCTTTCTTGTCATTCAATTCATTCTTTCTTTCTTTCTTCCCGTCTAGACCACAGATATTAAAACAAATGTTTGGCGCAAATAGCCGAAATCGGCTCTTGCGCCAATAAACTCCAAAATCACTCACTCACTTGTACATTCTATGGACTGAAAAGAGAAACCCTTTTGTATTTATTTAACCTGCACGATTCACATTCGAAATTAAGTTGCCTTTTAAGCTTTGCTAAACCTCTCACAGCATCTAAATGGCTGGTTTTTAGGATATAATCAACATTTGCGTGACCAAATCTTTCATGCCAGGTCATTAAATCATTTGGTTTTCCTTCAATTTTAAAGGTCTTTTCAACACTAGATGCATATTTCGGTTCAATGTCCGGGTATGCATAATACAAGCCCTGTTCAAGATTAGCCTTAAAAATTAATTTATTTCCTGCGTAAACTTTAATTTGCCAATTTTCACCAATAAATTTTAATCCGTTTTGGTCTAACATGGGGCCAGACATTAAATTTTTCCTTAATTTACTAGAAAACAGTACATTTCTAAGTAAGCATTCATGGCCATTAAACCAAATTTTAACATCACCTTTTCCCTCTATGGGAAATTCAACATTATTTACAGCTAGAACCATATTTTCATTAACACTATCTACAAAATTAATAAATAAGTCCTTGTTATTTGTGAAATGATTACTAGCAGCTGTATCGACAATCCAAGCGTCTTTGCCAACATTACAGCTCAAATTAGCCTCAGCAAGAAAAAAAGATAATTTACTCTTACCTTCATTTCGGTATGTTACAAAATTTGTTGAATCATGGTACTTGCTTAAGTCATTTCGAGCTTTAAACGGGTAACCTCTGTCTTGTCTACCACCTCGAAAAGCATAATGGCACTTATCACTTCATATAGATGACCCAACAGGAAATGGCATAACTGGATGTCGACGCAATTTTGGACTTGGAGTTCGGCATTCTTTGTATCGTTGATTAGGTGCACCAGATGACGCAGCAGTACTCCCATAGCGGCATTTCCTCTTAAAATGTCCAAACTTACCTCAATAGTGGCACTTTATCCTTGTGTAAAGGTTTTTAAGAACCTAAACGAAATGTTCTTAGCGAATGAAGCGAATGAGTGTGCAGTATCCATAGAAATTCATCAATCCATATTACTCAACGAAGACACAAATTTGAACATAGTAATATTTAATAAGACTGAACTTGCCGTCATGTGGCCTACATTCTACAAAACAAGTTACACACTGACGATATTTACATTTTTTAGATACTGAGGTGCGCACAGCAGCACCCTCGCATGGTCAATATTTCGGCACACACCCCACCGGTGAACAGAAAGTTCACCCAGTAAATATCAAACCAATATTAATACAAACAATTATTCAAATACAATTCTAACAAAGAGTTAATACTGATACAATGTTACTAATCAAAATCTAAATATTTCATATTGCAAAGAAAAAAGTAAATTTATATTAAAGTACACAAATATAATGAAATTTAAAGTTGACAATAAATCTTCAATTTGCAAATTAGAAAATATTAGACTACATACCTCAAGATCTCACAACAAATAAATTTAACAGATTAATTAATAATGTGCTATCTCCTAACATTAATCTGAAAAAATAGAAACAAAATTAGTTGAAATATTATTCAAGTTCTAAAGGGTACAACAATTGAATGGGTTTTTTGAAGAGACCATTAGAAGTTTTTACAAGACAAGATCTATAACATTATTGTCTCTTCCATTAAATATCTCCTTGATTATTCCAAGTTCCCACAATAATTTTGATTTTACATTTCCTTCAACCAGAACTATGTCATTTAATTTAAAATTTTTATGAACAGATGGTGTTTTAAAATGATTAACTGTTTTTAACTGGAGTAAATACTGTTTTTTCCAGCGTCTCCAAAGTTGTTTTAAAAGAAGAGTTCGGTAAGTCTTTCTTTTTTTTTTTTGTACGACTCTCTTGCCGTAGTGGCTTCGATCAATTCAATGAAATGTATAGGATATTTAGAGTCACCATAACCTAACTCGAAGAAGTGGGCCGGTGTGAGTGGCTCCGGCTCTCCTGGATCATTCTCCACGTATGTCAGTAATCGATGATTGACGATCACTTAAACTTCTGAAAGTATCGTTGAAAGTTCTTCAAACGTTAGAAGGGCTTTGCCAAGTATTTTACGCAAAGGATCCTTTATAGTCTTAACAAGACGTCCGTAAAATCCACCCCACCAAGGGGCACGTTCAACTATGAACTTCCAGTGGATACCTTTATCTGTGACAAAATTTTGAAATTTACTGTCCTTCAAGATGTTGGCAAAATATGCTAGCTCCTTTTCAGCAGCTTTTAATGTACGAGCATTATCTGAGTATATTACTTTGCAATTTCCTCTACGAGCGAGGAATCTCTGTAAAGCAAGTAAAAAACACTTTGTGGGCATGTCCGATACAAGTTCTAAGTGTATGGCACAAGTGACCGCACATGTAAACAAAGAAACATAAGACTTATGAGTCTCTTGATTGTCAGTAACAAGTATTGCACCTGTAAAATCAATTCCTACGATTTGAAATGGAGGGGATTGGGTGATTCTATCTCGAGGCAACTGACCACTCAACTGGTCAGCTGGTTTAGCGTTGTATTTTTTGCAAATGAGACAAATTCGAATCATTGTTTTCACTAACTGATGACCTTTAGGTATCCAATAATTTTTTCGAAGTTGAGTTAAAGTTTCAGATGAGCCACAATGACCAATTCGTTCATGTTCCCTAATAACAAGTAATTCTGTAAATTTACAGTGTCGAGGAAGGATAACAGGATGCTTTTCGCCAAAGCATAAGTCTGCTTCAAGCAACCGTCCAGTAATTCTTAGTAAATTGTCTGCATCCAAATAAGGCTTTAAACTCTTTATTTCAGAGCTACATCGAAGTTCGTTGCATTTTAAGGTTAATATCTCAGCTGAATAAAATTCGTATTGAACATATTTAAGCCAAAAATATTCAGCATTTTGTATTTCATCTGCAGTAATATAGAAGTTCATTGATTTATTAACTATTCTAGCATTGTTCACAAATCGGAAGACCCAAGCAGTCACTTTCAAGTTTTTTAAGGCTACTGATTCGATTTATGTCAACAAGAGATGCCCTCTGTTGGGTAACTGTCACATGCACACTAGAGCGATATTCTAATTCTTCCAAGCAGAGTTCCGAATGTAAAATATCTCGGTGACGATTTGGCCAATGATCGGGTGTTAGTTTAAGCCAAGGGGGGCCGTGCCACCACAGCTCATTCTGTGCTAACTTGACGGCAGATGTACCACGCGAAAGGAGATCAGCAGGATTTTTCTTTCCTGGACAGTGTTCCCACTGACTCGTATCAGAGAGCAACTGTATCTCTTGAACACGATTTTTAATGTATGGTTTGAATGATGAAGAATCGCCGCGTATCCAGTAGTACGAAATGAGAGAATCAGTCCAATAATATATATTGACATTAAACTTTAGACATGACACCTGTTTGGCCAACCTAGCTGACAATAAGGCTGCTGTCAGTTCAAGACGAGGAAGTGTCAATGATTTCAAAGGTGCCACACGACTCTTTGAGCAAATGAAACCCGTTTCGATTTTGTTATTGCAAGTAACAAATCACAAGTATAGTATTGTTCCGTAGGCTGACTTGCTCGTGTCTGAGAAACAATGTATATCAACACTTGATAATTCTTGATCTACGTCAACTAAATAGAACCGTGGTATTTTTATCTCAGTCAAACCCTCAGCTTCGCTACTCCACTGTTGCCACTTGTGTCGTAGCTTTGGTTGAAGTTCAGAGTCCCAGTCTACTCCCAGAGTCCAAAGATCTTGAAGAAGACATTTCAATTTGATAACGAATGGGCCAAGAATTCCAATGGGGTCGAAGATGCGACCAACCACACTCAGAATAAATCTCTTGGACTCTGTTTTACGTGACATGAATTTCAATAAATCCTTTGGATCGAAATAAATTAAATCCTTTTCTGAATCCCAAGCGAGTCATAAAACCTTAATCGGTGGTCTAAGATCAGTGGCACTAGTTTCAGAGAATTCTGTTTCGACACCTTCTTGCTGCCATAACAAATCAAGTTGTTTTGAATTAGTTCTCCATTTGCGCAACAACATGCTCGCATCACTGAATATTTGCAAACACTCCAAGGTAGTACGTAGAGCGTCCAGAATATCATTTCTACCACAAATGAAGTCATCAACATAAATGGAGCTATTTAGCAAGTCAAATGTATGAGGATATTGTTCTTTGTACTTCCTAAAATGATGTTTTAAATTTGCTGCGAGAAGGTATGGACTAGGTCTAAGTCCAAAAAGAACTCTCATGAAATTTAGAACGTATGGATTGTTATTCAAATTATCAGTCGAGAAGAAACGTGTAAAATCTCGATCACGAAGGTCCAATTCAATTTGAAGAAAAGCCAATTTATATCAGCTGTAAAGGCTACAGGGTTTTTTCGGAACCGTAAGAGAAGTTCTAAAATATTTGGGTGCAAATTTGGTCCTGTATATAAACTTTGGTTCAACGATGAATGTCCGTCTTCATCAGCCGAACCATCAAACACAATGCGAAGACGGCTTGTGGTTTTTTTGCTACATATCACTGCATGATGGGGTAGGTAAAATCCCTGACTATCTGATAAAGAATCACAAGAAGTACGCTCAACAATACCTTCCCTAACATAGTTATCGATTACATCTTCATACTCACAGAACAACTCGTGATCACATTTAAACCTACGGACCAACCCCTCAAAATGTTTACGTGCAACATTTTTATTATTCTGTAAAACCTCTCTCATTCCTGGTTTCCATGGCAAACTTACATGATATCGATCATCTACAAAACAAACTGATTTGTCAAACTCACTAAGTATCTCTTCATCTCCATTACCTAATGTCACCGAATAATTGTCACGTATTCCTAAACTTTCTAGCCCAGAATCTCCTTAGCTGAGCCAAAATAGATTCCTCTTCACTGTGAATCAAATGTACCGAAGTACAATCACTCCGCCCATCACACTTTCCCTGAAGAGACCATCCTAAACTAGTCTCAACTGCAACCAATGACGAATCAAGTCTTTTTATCTGATGTGTTAATAAAAATGTGTTATAAAAATATGTGACCAATAAAAATCGAAACCTATTAACAATGAAATTTCGCAGTTCTCAGAAGTTTCACTACAATTGAATGTTAGTCTGAATCCCTTTGTCTCCATTTCTGTCTATACATCTGGGCTAGGCAGGCTAAATGTTGCCTTTGAAATTTCCTCAATTTCCAATGCCTCAATTACAGTTACTTCTCCGTTTAATATATTCCTTAATCTAACCTCGACCTTGTTAAAAGTTTGTTTTTCATCCGAACGAAAAAATATTTAGCCTTTCCGAACGTACGTTTTTCAACCCTAACCTCAGAGACACATTTTTCTTAATAAAAGATTTCTCACTTCCATTATCAAAAAGACAAAATATTTTATCCGAGGAAATATGACCGATTACTTCTGCCTTTACACACTGCAACAAAACTCCACCTCTATTATGAAGAACAGAATTTGAAGACGTTGGTTTCATGTCAACTTTCCCTTTCTCTAAAACTATATGCGAATTTTATTTTAAAGAATTTTCCAGCTTAAAACAAATAGCACGAGCGTGACGACCTTTACAATACGAGCAAACCTCTTTTTTGCACTTTTTAACATGGCAACAAGTATTACAACACAAAAAACACCTCCCTTCCTTTATTAATTTGGCTCTCTTTTCCTGAACGCATAGATTCTCACACATATCAGATGCATGAGTATCTTCGGAACAAAATAAACAATTCGAAACTGCAGCCGAAAGCAATTCGTTCGCAGATTCTCTCACCCCTGATTTATGAGAAGGTTAGAATCGCGAATGACCTTGACCCTTTTGATTTGGCTGCGGATAGATTCGTGGTGCTCTTTCCGAATATTGGGATACCAGTGGGAGCCATGTGGTTTTAACAAAAATTCCGTGCGTTTGCGACTTTCAACTTCGTTGCGCAAATATGCAGTTAGATTAGTGACTTTGGACTGGTTTTCATTATGTTTCTATTATATTCTAATGCCAAATCAAGGGGAATAGCTTTCATTATTATCGGAAACAAAAGACAACTGTAAGAATCGGGGAAGATTTCAAGGGATTCGAGTCCCCTAATGTTTATTTCTAATTGATCATATAGCTTTCTTAACACGATTACATCAAACGATTTACGGACAGGGGACAAATTTAACAAACGATTCATATGATAATCTACAATTAGTTCTTTAGGCCCGAATCTATCTTCTAAAATTTTAACTGCTTTGGCATAATTAGTGTGTTAGTGTTAATGTTAAACCTCGAATAGCTAATTCTGCATCAGATGTGACAATCGATTTCAAATAGGAAAATTTGTCCACACCATTTAAATTCGAATTATCATGCACTGCAGATTTAAATCTAGCCCAAAAACTGGGAAAACTACTGATATCCTTGCCCGAAAAAGATTCTAATGTGAGCTTAGGTAAACGCGGTTGATTTGTCAAAACGGAAATAACTGTATTATTTAAAAGAGTTATGTTTTGGGGTTGATTTTCGACCGAATTTTAAAATGTAATGCTCGAAACTGTTCCTATGTAACGTTCAGCACGGATTTTCCATATTATAAATTTATCTCGATATTCATCGAGTTAATATTTCGTCTTCTAGACTTTCAATATTTATTAAACTCTCAACTTCCTTATCGAGTGTACTCAGCTCCTCAAATTTAGAAATTAATTGCACGTAAATCTCATGATATGTTGTTTTATCGGCTGAATTGTTTATTTCGTATTCTAATTTATTAATTTGTTTCGTCACGAGGGACCTTGAAACAGATCGAGCCCTTTTTGCTCTTTCTAATAAAGCCTGATTTGCTGCATCCATTTTAAACAAAAACACTGTTTTTCAAAACAAATAATAACACCAATTCTAAATGCAACTTAGTATAAATTTCAACACATTCAAACAAAATCCAGTTTAACAATCTGCATAGAAGTAAACAAAACTATACCAGAGCAACCTTCCAAATACCAATAGTTACGAATAAACTAAATTTCAAATATGATAAAATAAGCTAACTAAATGAATATCAAATTCAAAGTACTCATCCCAACGTGCAGCGAAACGTCCTTGTGGGCCGATGCACCAATGTAAAGAATTAAGAACCTAAACGAAATGTTCTTAGCGAATGAAACGAATGAGTGTGCAGTATCCATAGAAATTCATCAATCCATATTACTCAACAAAGACACAAATTTGAATATAGTAATATTTAATAAGACTGAACTTGCCATCATGTGGCCTACATTCTACAAAACAAGTTACACTCTGACGATATTTACATTTTGATACTGAGGTGCGCACAGCAGCGCCCTCGCATGGCCAATATTTTGGCACACCTTGATTTCTGTACACTAAACATCTCATGTTGACTTCTCTGTAGATTCAAACTATCTTGGAAATCGATTCTGGTTTCTTCCGCAACCAACTCCAACAAAACGTCTTTATATTTAAACGTATCATCAGACCACCGATGAATGTTTTGCACAATAGAATCAAATTTTGATGGCAGGCTTCTTAACAATTGATAACACTGATACAAAGTTATCTATCGGTTTGCCTATTGCTTCCAATTGATCGGAAATCCTTTTAATTCTTGTATAAAAAATGTTAACCCTTTCATTTTGTTCTATTCTACACTGGAAAAATTCACTAAATAGTTGCATATGATGTGATCTGTTATCGGGTCGAAGGTTGTCCCTCAACAATTTCCAGGCTTCTGCAGGATCAGTTACATTTTCAATAATACTGCGCAACTTGGTGCTAATATTTAAATATAGAATTGATAATATGCCAGTCGTTGATGTACATTAAAATCGCGTAAATCACGTTTATTTTCTTTGTCCTCGGGAGCACTTTCTTTACCATTCACGATATCAAAATTTTTTTTTCATGTAATGAAAAGCGAATCTCCGTTGACTATGTGACGTTATTGTTTGAGTCCAGTGGTTTTATTTGGTAATTAGAAACAGCCATTTTATAAGTGACACCACGTCCAATAATTCTTAGCAGAAAAATCAAGAAAGCACATGTGGCAAAATCTTCAGCCCCTCCATCTCGGCAAAAGTCAATAATCTCCGACTGCACCAAAAACTATCTTCAGGCTATGGCATATACTGCCCATAACCACTTGTTTTGCCACAACTACGTGGCAGCAGGTTGCACAGGGAATAAATTAACAACCTGAAGAATGACTATATATATGCCATCAGAAATCGTTTATTAACCTATAAATAATTCAATCCATTTCATAACAGTCTAAAAAGGTCGGAAATACATTTGAGTAAAAATACTCTTGAGCGTAACACATGTTTTGTTAGCAAAAATAAGAAGGGGCATCGACGTTTACTTAATCAAACAAAGGGGAAATGGTTATCGGGCAAATTAGATCAAAAAGCCAGCCCTGAATGCAAACACATCTTATTTAAATACCAATCAGACCGGAAGCCAACGACTTCCGATCACGTGATTAAACGTCACGGACACATGATCGCTAACGAACCATTCAGCTAAGGGGATGAGACAATCTTACCTTTTTTGGTTAGCAAGAAAACGGAGAAACCGATTCACGCAGCATAGGCAGTTCAGACAAGTTTCGTGCAACTGCTGTGCGAAGGAACGTTGTTAACCATCAAACAAGGTGGATGATGTCACAAAGACGCCAATTGGACATGTTTACAAAAGGAAAAATCGTTGGAATGCTGGAATCCTCACGATCACAGACCGAAGTGTCTTGAATTCTGAATGTGGACCAGTCTGTGATCTCAAAACTGTGGCAGAGGTTTCAAAGAATGGAGATGTTACCCGACAACCAGTATCAGGTCAACCAAGAGTCACAACCCCTCGCCATGACCGATATTTGGTTATAAGTGCGCATAGTCAGAGGGGTAGTACTGCCAGAGCACCAGGTTATGCGCTCACAATCGCCACAAGAATATGAATTTCGAGACACACTGTTTACAGGAGACTCAATCATGCTGGCCTGTATCACAGAAGACAAGCAGTTTGCATTCCCCTCATGTCTGCGCATAAACGTGCTCGTTTGAAACATCACTGTGATGTTCAGTGACGAGTCCCGGTTTAGTCTGAGTAGTGATTTTTGGCGGGTAACGATATGGAGAGAACGTGGAACACGTTTTGAACCAAGAAACATAACGGAAAGACGTCATTTTCCTTCAAGGGGAGTATTGGTATGGGCAGGCATCATGATGGACGGCCACACAGACCTCCATTTCTTTGTGTTGTATGTCATGGTTAAATTATAAGCATAGTTTGACAAGTTGTCAATTACTTACATGACATCCCAATGTTGTCAGCAGTCCAGGAATATAGTATTACTTGAACGGCAAGCGATGTGGGCGTTTCAAATGTGCCGCCATTAAAGAAATGTAAACAAGCCCGTGAGAACGGGGTAAAAATTGAGTGGAGTTGAGAAACAGCTTTTGCTGATGGCAGCTGTTCATTGGAGATCCGATCGTCGCTTGTGACGTCACGATGCTATCTGGCCACTCAGGAGTTTCTCAATAGTTTACATCGCTTGTCGTGGAAGTGATGCAATATGTTAATTATATTAGTGTATAAATATAGATCGCTACTGCTGTGATATTGGTAGCAGTTGAGTGTTTTTTCAGCGAGCAGCTGACTCTCTGCTGCACTCATGTCTTTGAGCAAGGTGCTCAGTTAAAATGTTTTTTTAACTTTTTCATTGTAAAAATGTCACTGTAAATTTCATCTTTTAAATCATCTTCAATAAATGTGATTGTTCTCGAAATTCTTGTCTTTGATAAAAGTCCTCCACACCCGTTATTCAATTTTTAGATCCACTGTTAATAACCCTGCTAATTAGTTAATTTTCACACTTTAAAATTTGAAGTGTAGAACTTAAGATAGAACGACACTTTGACATGGGGTCTGCGACTGCTCAAAGATACAGAGACTAAGTTCCGGAGCCTTATGTTCTCTTGTTTCGATGTGCTGTATGTCCTGACTTCATATTCATAGATGATAATGCACCATGTCACTGAGTGGTGCTGATTGATGACTTCCTTGAAACTGAAAGCATCCAGCGCATGTATTGGCCTGCGAACTCCCCTGATTTAAATCCTATTGAGCATGTTTGGGATATGCTCGGGAGACAAATTGCATCCCTTTCGCACCCACCAAGCTCTGTTACAGAACTGAAGAGAGCTCTCCAAGAAGCTTGGAACCGTTTGAGCCCACAACTCATTCATCATCTCATAACAAGTATGGTAAATTGCTGTGCAGCGTGCCTGGCTGTCAGAGGTGACCACACGCCTTATTAAACTGCAGCATCAGTATTTTATTTCAATTTTCTTTCATTTTTTCTTGAAAGTGTGAATCCTTGCTATGCTCAGTTTTCTTTCAAACTGCTACTTTGGATAATGAAATTAATTATTATTCTTTTGATTTGCTTGCTTATTTTATAACCATTTTACACTCGCATATCACGTTTCCCGCCATTCTGATTTACAATTCCTTCTTTATTCACATAATTATCAATTATGCTTAACTTTTGGACACTAGTATATATATATATACGCACACACACACATATATACAGTCAACTCTCGATAATTCGAAGTTGGAGGGACCAATGAAAGACTTAGAATTATCAAGTGAGTAGAAAAAAATTCCCAAAATACGTGAAGAGAAATTTTTTTCTAACACATTTAAATTTGGAACCATGTAATAAAACAACTATTGTACGTAAGTATAAAATTATTTTTAAAAAGTACATATTATATACATTATATATATTTTACCAAAGTTAAAAGTCCTATAATTAAAGAATATATTCAATACATTCATACACAATCCTACGAATCTCTTCTTCACAATTGCGGACCATCCTTTCTGAGCACAAGTATAGCAAGACCAGGTGTTAAACGAAAGATATGGATGGTCGGCGAAAGGTGTGGTTGGTCCATTGTTCATTAAAGGAATGAAAACAATAAAATTGTCTTTTTGCCTAAGGAACCAGAAAACACTAAGAAGGAGTAGCAGGCAGATGGTCATCAAAGAAGCTACGTTACAGGAGAGACAATACAATTTAAAACTTGTAAGCTCCAACCTGTTTATTACAGGACTGTACATGATAGTGAGTGTTGGAATTGTCGAGAATTATCTTATAACTTTGAATTATAGCATGTTGTAGTCTGGCTAGCCACAGATTTTACTTCGAAATACTGAGTATACCAAAATGTTTTCTTTTAGTTTGAAATATCAAGCGTTTTTATAGGGACTCGGCATATTCTTCGAATTATTGAGAGGTTCGTATTATTGAGAGTCGACTTTATATATAAAGTAATCTCAATTATAAGAAGGTTATTAGCTTTAAATATTTTAACCACTGAAAGCAATAAGATAAGCTACTGCATAAGGTTTTTGTTCCCACTCTCTCCCTTCATCCCCAGATTGTTAATATAGTCTTAGACTTCAACTGATATTTTTCCATGCCGTGTCTCACTACCTACCAATAGAATAAATAATCTTTTGTGTATTTATTTCAGGTCCAGATATAGCTAAACAAATCTAAAGATTTGCTATTTAGTTGCTTTTAGGTTTTAATAAAGTAACACAAATTGAGACGATTAAAATTAGCATAATTATAGTGATGCGATTGAATTAACAGATGTATTTTTTCTTATTATCAATATATGTATGTATAATTTCTGCATTATTAGAGTTGATAACATTCTTTTTTTAAACTGCTGTAAGTTTTTGACCATCCAATCTGTCTGGGGACAAGGAAAGTTGTTACCTTATATCAAGCTTTGCCAATTTACTGCAAATTTCCTTAACTCTTGTATTGTGACATTGCTAAGCTTAACAGATGTTATTCGTGTATCTTTTGAATGAGATATTAGAAAAAGAATTTGTAGTCATGGTGAGACCATTTAATATATATATATTACTGCAGTTACAGCTTTCTTGTTTATGAAATAAAATGGCATGTTAAGAATAATGTTAACCTTTTTTCTGGAATGGAGAATATTTTCTGTGTAAATATTGTTTTTGAAATTGCAATCAAAATGGGTTTTTGATATTTTTAGATATGATGAGACAATGATTGTAAAAACCAATGTAAATGCTACAAAAGAGGTTGTAATTGAAAAGCTTAACGAGTGTAAAAAATGGCATGCCTTACATGGTGTAAGTATAGTTTTATCATACAAGTTTAACTTAAGTATATTCCCTGTTAAACCATTTTTACTAGAACTTAATTGTTGCAGTCTAGGCTTTTAATTTTGAATATGCATTTGACTTTTTTGAAAATTAAATAGGTTTTTATATATTTTAACAGGCTTTTTTTAAAAAAAAATATTTATATAAAGATTTATGTGTAATTTTTATAGGATGCTTTGTTGAGTGTGATTGGACCTGAACTTAATATAATATATGATGAAGTATCAAATGAACAAAATTATGATTCTTTGTCCATTGCTCCTGTGGTGGAATTTTTACAATCTGCAGGTCAGGGTCAATTAGTTCAACAGGTACGCTTCTTATAATTGAAAATTTTTATCATTCAATGTTTCATTGTATTTGAATTTAAAGAATTAAAGAAATAAAACAATTTCTGAATATCACAAAATTACTTATTTGTTTAATAAAATAATTGGGCATACTCTATTTTGATAAAACAATGAATTTAATGCATTTTGAAATGTATATTATTGAATTATAAAAATTTTGCTTAAGATTTTGAAAATTATATGAGATTTGTTATAGTGTGAAGTAGCAGAGAGGGATTTGATCAGCACTCTGCAGCAATGTCGGCTTACCATGAGGAATTGTATAGAGTTCCTCAAAAGATATGCCTCTATAATCGTGCAGGTATGGGAGTTTATTGAATTACAAAATTCAGAGGTCTATTTTATGATGTTGATTATACTTGAAATTGACATTCTTTCCTTTCTTTAGTTTGGTCCTATTTATAAGGAGCAGAATAGATGTTTTAAATGGCAACAGTGGCTTGAAAATCTGCTTTCTGACTTTTCATCTTTAAAGTAAGTATTGCTGAAAGAAAAGAATCCCCCCCCCATCTTTTAAAGGTAGTTTTAAAAAAACTATTGTTTTGATTTCATTTTTTTAATTGCTTTTGTTTTTGTCTTTTTTGTGATATATCATTATTTGTAAACATTGCTGTTAGATTACAGGTAATTAAACATAGGTTTTACTTAGTAATGCACATTTTCCACAATTTAATTCTTGGTTCTTTTTTTTTAACTATCAATTTTTTTCTTATAGATGTATAGAAATAATGACTGATTTACGAAATCACTATGGACGGGAGAGTCCAGATGCTATTCAAACTGCCCTGTCCTTTAATTTGCAATTTCAGTCAATTCTAAATGAAGCAAATTCAAAAGTTTTAGCTGTAAGTATATTCCTTTCAGCCTTTATGTCCCCTTATATTGACATAAAGGAAGAAATTATTTTAACATTATCATGTTTAAATGAACTGTACTTCTCTAGAAATATAATTTACTCTCATTTTTAATCAAAAATTTTGAAACTTTTTATAATTGTTTCTAGAACTCATTAAAAGTTAACTAAAAGAAATTTTAATTCTAGTAAGATAAAATGTTTTATTATTTGAAATAAAGAGTGGATTCTTGTATAGATTTCTGGATTTTAGCATTTTATTCTGTTTTGAATATTTTCGTTTATGTTTTGGTATTATTAAGTATTCTGTTTTCTCATTTTGTGTTATATTTATTACTAGATCTTGGAGAGGCAAAGATTAGAAGGAATTGAAGATGTAGATGCTCTGTCAGCATATGTGGAGGAAACTAGATGTTCATTATTACGTTTTCTGACAGGTTTGTCAACTAATTTAATGTCGCATATTTCATGTATTTTAAGGCTCTATAATTTGAAACATCTCATTCTTTTTTATAGAATCAGGTGAATCATGTCATCTTGCTTTCCTTTGTGTGTTGGGAGAAACTTTGTGCACCATTAGAAAGCAATTGCACAGGATGGAAAATGCTGTATCAGGTTGGGTTTTAGTAGTAACACATTTATCATTATTATAATTGCTTGAATTTTTCAGTATGTGTATATCTTGTAAAAAGTTTTGTTTGTTCTAAATTTGATGCTTTTCTTTGAATTTTGTTTTTATTTTAAAGACAAATTTGTTGATTCTTTAAGATATATTTTTGAGCAATGTATAATTAGAGAACAATTGCACTGCAGGATTTATGAAGAGATTTAAAAAGCACTTTTATTATATCTCAATCTACCTGTACTTAAATCCTGTTGTATAGTTTGTCATACCTAGTATGCAGCTTTTAGATTTAATTTTAGTTATAGTGATTTTCTTATCTATATTTGAACTTTATTCATTTCTGTACACTAACTTCCTTGATTTCATTTTACAAAATTTGTGGAAAGTAATGTAGAGAAAAGAGATTTTATGAAGTTATCATAAGAATGGCATCATAATGTTTACACATTTGAGCTGAATATTTGGTCCTCTTTTAATTAACATATAGAAATATTTTTAATGAAGTAAAAATTGTTTAAAATTATATATATACCGTAATTTCGTGCGTATAGTCTGCGGACTATCTGTGTTTAAAATGCGAATTTTTGAAGCTGCAGACTATCCACCAGTGCGGATAATACACTGGTTGTTCACGGTTAAAATCGTCGAAATTTTAAAAAAAACGCTGTCGTGAACTGCCTATGATCAAATATAAAAAAAGCGCGAGATTCCAAGAAAACATTCGTATGTATCGATAATAAACCATAGAGCATAGTGCAGAACGAATTAGTAGTATCAATAACAACAACTGGTCAAAAAAAGACCAATTTCACAGTGATGCTCGCCTGCTGTGCTGACGGCACAAAGTTGAAGCCGCTCTTAATCTTTAAGAGAAAAACAATTCCCAAGGAAAAATTTCCTCGAAGCGTCGTAATACGGTGCAATGAAAAGGATTGGTGTAACGAGGACATTATTCTCGATTGGTTTCAAGAAGTTTGGAAGAAGAGAGAAGGTGCCTTTTTCAATTCCAAAGGAGTACTAATTATGGATTTCATGAGGACACACATAAAAGACAGTGTAAAGGCGGAAGCTAAAAAAAAACTTTGGTGCTGAACTTAGCGTTATTCCAGGAGGTTTAACAAAAATCCTGCAACCTCTGGATATTAGCCTGAACAGAAGTTTCAAGTCCCACGTACCTGCTTGCTGGGAGAACTGGATGTCGGAAGGTTTACATACTTGTACAAAGGGAGGAAATATGAGACGCGCTTCATACACTGAAGTTGCCGAATGTGTCGATAAATCCTGGAAAAGTGTGAGTGTCCACCATCTGATCAGGATTTATAAAAGCCGGGATTGTTAGTGAAAGCGAGGAAATCACTGACAGTGAAGATAGTGATGCTGAAAATGAACTTTCGGACACTCTTCTCGAAAATATATTAGAACTGTTTAATTCTGATACCGATGAATAGGACTTTGAAGGTTTTCGTTAATGTAGTAGAATGTGCGATTAATATATGATTAATTAGTAAGCACTGTTTTTTATTTGTATTTAGCGTTTTATTTCTGAAGGTATATTAGTAAGGAAGTACTTTTTTTCTATTTATACTTAGTTCTTTGTTTCTAAAATGCATCTTTTTTTTTTTGCCGTATTAAAATAACGTAATTTCGGACGTATAGTCCGCGGACTATCTGACGATTTTTGAAATTTTTTTATATACAATCGTGTCTGCGGACTATACGTGTGAAATTATGGTATATATATACACACAAGTGAAAATTTTTTTTTAAATAAAGCCCCTTTTATCTATATGAATAAAATATTTAGAATGTAACCAAGGGATATTAAGATAATAATCATGTATTAAATCTTAAAATTTCAGATTTTTTAAAAAATTCTTTTAATTCTGGATACTTATAGATTTGTTTTGGATTCCTAAATTTTCTGATACTCTGAACTTGTGTATTTAGTATACTTCTTATATTGTGGTAACTAGATGATCTTTTTTTAAAAAATCTAATTAAATATTTTTAGCTTCTGGTGAAAGACTAGTTGATTTGACTTCCTGGAATGGTGACTGGTTTTTAGATGAAATTTGTAGCATGTGTGGAAATGTAGCTCAGTATGCTCAACTTCTTTTAGATAGTCCTGTAGTATGTAAATTTATTCTATTTTACATTCACTTTTACTTATACTGTGTTTTTGTTGGATCTCTGATTAAATATTCTTTTCAGGTTATTGATAATGATTTGAAGTCTGTTCTGCAAGGAGTAAAATTGGGACATTTTGTGTTTGCTTCATTGGAGGTAAAATATAATTTTCTTTTGAGGGATTTATTGTATTCATTTGTGATTATATTTCAATTTTTCCTGGATATAGCTTTATAGTTTTTTTCCTTCTTTGTAGGACATGGGTTTCAATTATCAAACCATTATCCTCCCAGAAGCTCTCCTAAAAGCTCTAGATCCATCTGTTATAGAAATAGTGGCTAAATTGGATAGAATAATTGCACGTTGTGGGATACCTCTGGAAAAACTGATTACTGATTTACAGTGTAATATTACTAATCTCATATTAAAAAAACAAGTATGTGTTTATTATCTTCAAATATTATCTTTTCTTCTGAATATCATGTTTTATTCTGCTTAGAATTGCTGATATGATTGTATGTCTTTTTATGCATTTCTCTCTCTTTAAAAAATTATTGCATTTTTAAGTAGATTTTGTATTTATTACTTCTCATAATTTTCTGAATATAGTTTTTCTGCATTCAGTAAAATAATTGCTAATGTTATGTATTGTATACTTCAAGGTTACTGAAAACAGAGTAGCAGACACTGTGAAGAAACTAAGAAATGAATTCGAATCTTTGGTACCTAGATCTGAACATCAAATAGCTGGTATTTATTATGCATAATAATATATATATATATGTTATGTTCACACACACACACAAGTGTAGCACTTTTTGATTTATCACTTGCTAATTAATTTCTTGTGAAAGAATCCCCCCCCCCCTAATTTAAAAAAATAAGCTTTAAATCTCTTTATATTACTCTTTATACTATACCTCTTTTATATTACTATATTTGCTTTTGTAAAATAGTCAGAATGAAAGTTATATAAAATACATAAAATGTGTTGATTTTTATATATTATGTATATTGAAACAAAATATACATTTTGCTCCTAGTTGTATTTTAAATCAGTACTTTTGTCTAAGCAAAAAATTTCCTTTTAATTTTTAAACATCTTAAAATACACTATCAAATATTAGTTTCAGTTGAATAAATTTAAAATATTAACTGTGTTTCTATAACTTTTTGCCTTACTATTATATGGAAAGAGTCGTGTTTCTTGTATTTTTAATGTAGAATAAAATAATTCAGGAATCTTTAACAACCTTTACATATTGAGAAACATACTAAATTCCCAGCCATCCTGTTGGGCATTTTCTTCCTCTCTTGTCTTCACACTTTTGTACCAATGTCTTGTAACATATGAAAATCTTAAAACCTTTGACACAAGATGGCACTGTATGCCCATAGGATTTGAGATATGTGTAGATTTGACCTTCTACTTAAGTAAGAAAAGCAGAGTTTGTGGATTTTGATTATATAAACATAAAGGGAAGGGAATGTTTCTGAATCACATGCTTTATGACAACTATTTAAATGAAATCGTGGTACTCATTTATAGTAAGTAGGGAAGTTTCTAGTGTTGGTATTTGAGATTTTGCAGTCAGGTTTTTAAGGAATAATTATCTTGTAGACAAACTGTTTGTTCTTGTCATTACGATTTGGAAAATACTTTACTGAACTTGAAATAGCAGAAGTGGTGTAAAATGTTTCAGATATTAATTTTGAAACAGTCTCTAAGAACAGGGATAGAGACACTGTAATGGATTCTGTTTCTCTCTTTTTTTGTTCAGAATCTAATGCTCAAATTTCAGACATCTATGCCAAATACATCAAAAGAAAACACTACTCTATCCATACTTCTATTGGCCATTCTCAATAGAAAATTTAGTTTTCATTTGTTCACATACTTGCAAAACTCTTCCAGAATGCCAAATTAATTATAATGTAGTACTTACTGTGTGTAGATTCCCTGAATAAAAGAGTTTTAGGTTACATATTCAAAAAATGCATAAAAAATGTAATTTAAATAAGAAAAAAGTAAGTAAGTAAAGTATGTAAATATAAAATAAATAAAGCATATGACATTTATATATTCTTAAGAGCATTATTAAGCAATGTATTCATATTTCGAAATTTTCATGGACAGTAAAAACAGTAAAAAAAACCCTTTGCCCCAGTGATAAGGGAATGCTTGCACCTTTTATCCTGAAAGAGTTAATGAAAATAAATAAACATCATAAACACATTTTTCATTTTTTAAATATCATTGCTAAAAATAGTTTACCTTTATTTTTAAATTGTTGAAATATATCCTTATTTTGTTTAACTGTTTGAAAATTGATAACTACCTTTTTGGAATTATTTGTCTGGATACATTATTTTAATATTTTTTTTAAAAAAATATTCTACAGAAACCTATATACGATCTTGAAAATTCAAACTAATTATTTTTCAGGTTTAAATAATGGCCAGAAGCTTTTGATGGCTTTTAATGGACTTTTCACTAAAGTTGACTCTGATTTAGAAGCTTTGCTTTCATTTTTGGACAATCTTGCTATTCCTTCTATTTGGCAAAAATTAGATTTTTATTCAGATACGGTAACATATGCAGTAAGTTCATTTTGTATTTATAAGTTTTAATGTTAAGGTATTTGAATGGGAAAACTTATATGTATATGAATTTTTTCCCTCTTAGCCTCCCATTCATCACCTGGGTGCTCGTCCAATTCTTAAAGATATTTATTTTGTTAAAAAACTGTCAGCTATACAGCAAGCCTTCCATATCTGTCACAATTTTGTTACATCTTTGAAAGTCAGTAATCGAACTAGCATTTTAGATAGAGAAGTTCTTCTTGTTACTGATCATCAACTTGTAAAACTTGTAAAGCAGTTTATGGCAGATTATGTCCGCCATATGGTAAGTAACTAGACTATTACATTAGTACTTAAAATTAGTAAACCCATTTATAAGAACATACAAATAACTTAAATTTTTGATCCAATCCTATCTGAAAAGTTCAAATGTATATCTGATATTCAGGCTGATTTTAGGAAATACAGAAATATTATTGAACACATGCTAGACTCACACAGGAGATATAAGATGACTTCCATCTTAAAAAGACTACTGTACCAGTGTTTGTTGATTTTCAAACAGGCTCTGATAGAGTTTGGAGGAAAATGCTATTTAAAGAAGGAATTGATATGGGTGTCTGTGGAAATATGTATCAAAGAATTATGTATATATATTTTGACTACCATTTTATCAGAATAAATATAGAGCAGCTGTTTCTGCTTAAGGCAAACTAGATAAGGACTTTTCCGAAGGTTCAGTCCCAGGTCTTATTCTCTTCAACATCATGATCAACGATTAAGTTCACTATACCTTTTTTAAGACTTAAAAGGCTACCTATTTGGGAAATGTATTGGATTCCAGGCTATGTGGGAATAAACAAACCAACAAGATACTGAATATTGGTAACAAGAGAAACCTGGGGAAAAAATGGGCTATGCAAAATTTACTCTGTAATATATCAGGCCTGTAATATATCTGCTTTTGTATGTGAGTATAGTAGAAAACTCCTTATAACTGCTTCTGAACCTATTAAGAATAAGGTTAAAACTACTCCAAATATTGCCCTTAGAATCAGCATTGGTGGCACATTTTCTACTTTTGCCCAGGTCACATGCGATTGCTAACCAATATTCAGCTTCTGACTCATCAAAGGAAAATAAGTGCTCTCAAATTAGTCGAGTGATTGTTGAAGTTGGAAGACTTTCAAGCCTGTGGACTGTAGGTTGAAATCCCAACTTTTATATGTGTAACAAATGAATAGTCTGTTTTTTTTTATATCCCTTCATCTAATAGACAGCTTCTGCTTGATGCTGATGTATTTTTTTGACATTTGAACATGGCAAATTATAATTTAGACTTGGTTCTGCCAGCCAGTAGAAAATTCTACACTGAAACAAAATTAAGGATATCCTCTATTGGAGAGAGATTCCCTAACAGGGGGCACTCTGGTTGCATCAATGATTCTTTGATTGGTGCAGGTGTTAACCTAATTTAAAGATTGTGAGTAAGGAAATCGTAGAAAGAAATTTTTTTTAGAAAATCGTTCTCTCGTAGAAATTGTAGAAAGTGTTCTCTTTATATACATTTAATGTGGAAAATCGTTTAACAAGAAACTGATTGGGTCTGGGATATTTTTTCATGTTAGAGGATGTTGCAAAAAAAACATATATTCAACAAAATTAAGTTTATTAGAGTACTTTTTATTTATATAGTTATGTATGTATGTAATAAAAATAAAGAAATAAAAACATTCACATGAACTTAACAAAATTTGATACAAAATTTATCAGTTCCAAAACTTTAACAGATTTCTGTTTTGCCTTTTTTTTTATCAACGGTCTTAAGAAGCTCCATCTTCATTTTAAAGGCAATAGAAGTTTGTTTCTCTCCTGAGCTCTTTGTCATTGTGCTCGTAAAACACATTCTTCTAAAATAGAAACAAAAAAGGCAAACCTAACTCACTGAATTTTACTCAGGCTGTGATGTACTCATCACCGAATAGCTTGAGATAACAAAAAATAGCTTGGATAAACAAAATTACCTCATATCACAGGGTATTCAGATGGTATTTCAAAGCCAAGTTAGCATCCTTTTTATGAAATATATGAAACCACCTCTCTTTCATTTTACACTCCTCTTAAATCTTGCCTGTGCAGTTAATGTTTTCCATATTTTGTTCATTCAAAGAAGGAAAATCTTTTAGTGTTAAGCAATTTTCATTTTGTGAGAGAAAAAAAATGCATCAAAAAAGAGTAGTTTGGTGGGATGGTTGTATTATCTAGTGTTAACGAATGTTTTGTCTTAATAGTTTTCATGTTAAACATATTTCACTGTATATGTAAATATTTATACTCTCTGGATTTTAAATATATTTCCAAAGGTCCATGTTATTTATACTCTCTGAATTTTAATTATATTTCCAAAGGTCTATGTCATTGAAAGAAATATAATTTGGTTTCTACTTTAATCTCTTGGAAGGTACAGCTTTTGAATCCTCATTATAATTAATTCATTTTCTCCATTTAATATAAAATAGTAATTTTGTATAGTATATAGGAAAAATATTATATAGCCTAAAAATATAAAGGCAAATATCTGAAATATTTTTATACAGTTTGAGAACTGTTGTTGGTATTTTATTCAAATATAATTTGGTCATACTACTGACTTATAAGCTTATGTATCATTTTAAATATTTAAATTGTTAGTAATATAACTTTGTGACGAGTCCTTTCTGCACCTGTGGCAAAAAATTGGTAAAAAATATTTAATTGTTGTATGGTTTATAAAATCGCTTTCTGTGGAGAAACTATGATTTGTGTTGAGTGCTATTTGAACTCGAGCGAAGTAAGTGCAGGAGTTAGTAGGCTATTATTAAAGCTAGATTTGCAAAGTTACTATCTGAAGTTCTTGAAGAGAATCTGTAGTCCTGAATAGCCAGTTATATTGGGCGAGACCTGTCAAGGGCAGTTACATTAAATTGCAAGCAGATAAGTAACAATTAATAGTCTTAGAAATTTGGGATAGTGATATGGTTGACCGCTCTCTCTCGGTTTGACATTTTTTTATAGCAAATTGATAAATAAAATAAAATAATTGATTTTATAATAATGGCTGATTATTCAATGTCAAACTGCAGGGTCACAACAACTTGCACAAAGTATACTACTTGATAACTCGATTGTAAAATCTTATACATTTTGATATAAAAGTGTTAGGGCTATTGAAGTTGGGGGAAAAAAGCAATATGACATATTTGAATAAAATACGTAAACATATAAATATGACATAAGGTCTATTTGATCAAAGTTTAAAGTATCAGTGCATTTAAAAAACTGTTAGTTGAACAATGTGTGTTTTGAAGATAATCACCCAGTAAAAATAGGAATTAAATGAGATATTGTAAGTTGTTTCTGCTTGTGTGTTGATATTGACAGAAAAGAAAACTTTTTTAAACCTTATTTTGCAATATTGTACTCTTAACTAATGATATAGTAAATTAAATATTTGTATTAATTTTTAGCTTAAGGCAATATGATACCAAAAAAATCATCAAACTATTGAATTTTTTTTTATTGGCTTATTTGATACCTTGAATTTATAAACATGCCTGCTAAATTTCAAAGCATGAGCTGCATATTTTATCAAGTTATGGAGCAATATTTCATACTGGACAGCAACTACCACACCACATTTCAGATCATTTGCTAGAAAAGAGCCTAATAAAAAATGAATTATTTTTCTTCCGCATGTGAATGAGATTGACATGTAGAATTATATATGCAGTAACAAATCATTTCAAGAAAGAACTGTGCAATTCATGCAAAATTCTAGTTTATGAATTGGTTATAGGGAAGAGCAAAGGGATTTGGTCAAGATTTAAAAGTTGTGTGTGCTTTTTATGATATTATTATGAATGAAATTAAAACTTCAAAACTGATTCTCCCAAAGCACAAATACTGATTCTTATTTTGATAACTCAGATAATTAAAAATCTAATTCGTAAGAAACTCGCCTATTTTTATCTATTTGGTTTTGGTGATATATATATATCCCATTGGGCGTATGTGAAATTCAACGCTATTATTATTAAAATATTTAAAGAAATTTATTGAAACAAATACACAGATGCAGTTCTTAGATTTTGATATATTTTACCTATAAATTGTTATTTGATTTTGTTTTCATTCCTGTTCAATATTTAACATGCGAAGGCTTTTAAAATTATTGAAATAAAAAATAAAGGCATAAACATCTTTTGTACAAGTTGCGCATTGGCTCTGAGAATGGAATTAGCTCTGAAGTGTGTGTATTTATTTTTCTTTATGATTATTAAGTTTTATGAAATATTGATCTTTTATTCATTTTCTTCTATATTTTCACTATGCCATTGCACTGTTTAATTGTTTTACATTTTTGCAATTTCTTATGGTAAGCAGTTTTTATAAAGCTAATAAAAATTTCATAAAAGTTTCAGACTATTCGATGAATATTATGTCATGCTATTCATGAAAAGAAAACTTCTAACTCGTATTTCTCCATGTTGAATTTTTGTATATATACTATTATTCAAAACCCTAAGGCTGATAATTGAAGTATGGATTTGAAATTTTTTTACATGTTCTGACATGTATGTTTTGTAAAACTGTGCATGTGGAATTAGCTCTAACATGCTTAATGCTTTTTTTTAAAAAAATTTAAAAATCAAAATTAATGTTTTTTTTGAGAATTTTTGGAAGTTAAATTATAAAAAAATTTATAAAGAATTAAAGAGCAGCAACAGAAAAATCCCATGCACAGTTTTATGTAGTATATTTTAAGGTACTTGGAAATTTAAAAAAAAACATTTAAAAAAGCTTTTAAAATTTAAAAAAAGTTCAAAAAATTTAAATTTTACAAACATTGTGCAACAAATTAAATTTTTTTAATGGAATTATTATGAAATATTAACCTTTATAAAATACAATTAAAACTAAATATCAAATATTAAACATAAAAGAAATTATGAAGATAGTACCATATCCCCAATATTTATAAAAGTGTACTGTAAAAGTGTGTGCAATGTAGACATTTTTTAAATAACTTTTAGTAAAAAAAAGTATTTATTTTAAAAAAAAAACATCTGTTCTTTTTTTTCTTTCCATTTTAGAAATTAAAAAGATATATCAAATGTGAACAGCATTGTTATTAATCCAATTTAAAATTTATTTTTAAAAGAAAAATATTTTTTTTTAATTACACTGTTTGAGAAATAAATTCATGGACAAAGGTGTTAAAGCTGTTATGTAAATTTAACAGCTTTATGCTTAATCTTTTCTAAGAAAGTTTTTTAAATTTAGGTTCTTGGCTTACCTTCTCAAGCAGTAGGATTTGCTCTGTGTACATTTGTTAACCACTTGGGGTATGATTTATCTGCAGAGCTGGAATTGCGTGATGTTGGAATGGAAAATAAAGCACCTGCCGAAGATATTTTACGAAAAGCTTGTGAAAGATGTGTTTCAGAAAACTTTTTAGGAAATCAAATGCCAACATTAAGTACATTTCTAGGTGCTTTCGATGCTGCATGGAGGAAAGATGATTTAGCTAGGTATGCAATGCATAGTTTTTAAAAATATTTATACTCAATTATTTACTTAGAATTTGTTTTTCTATCCAATAACACAATTATTTTTTCAAATATGTAATTTACTATAATCACTGAAAAGTGATACTTTAAAAGACTAATATATCAAACAAAATTTATACCATTTTTAAATAAAAAAAATAATTGTATGGCAATGGGTTTGCATTTGTTCATTACACATTGTAATGAAAATCCATTTAAATTTAACAACAAAAATTGTGATTGCATTTTATCATTACATAAAATAAATTTGAAGCATAATTTTTTCAAACAAATTTCTTGTGTTTTATGGTAACCTGATGGGGAAGGAGTGAAGAAAAGGTTGTAATTTTTCATAGTTGGTGTAATTTTGAAAAATATGCAGAATGATAGGAACTGGCACACATCAAATTAACTAGTTCTCACATGACAAGATGTGAAAAATATGTTTAATGAAACGTAATTGCTCTTGTATTGTCATTTGATAGTATATTTGAATAAATTCATTTATAGCTCCTTATTATGCAGTAATGTTTGAAAAAAAGATCTTTTAATTTAATGTGGGAAATATTTAAGGAAGCTAATTGAAATGACAATCTTGTTATAATTTCTGTTTCTGTAGGCGTCTGGAACGTCATTCCAAGATTGCAAAAGCAAGCCAATCACGCGCTCAGTCCCATCTTACCAGCTTCCAGTGGCTGAATGAAGACCTTTTGATGCAGGGAAATATTGGAGTGATACAGAGTGCCTCAATTTCATCAAGAACCTCTATTATGGCTGAATTACGCAAAGTAAGCTATATGCCTCTTCTGAAAAGTAATTATTGATAGAATTTTATATGTTATGCTCTCTAGCATTGAAAAATGAGTTCAGTTTTTTACTACAATTTGTATTTTGATTTCACCTTTTCGAACTTAAAAAATTTATTTAAAGTGATAAAGCCTCCTCTTTTAATATAACCTTTATTTGCATCAGCTTTTCTCCCCTTTAAAGAAGCATCTTGAAGAATTTAGAAACCTGCTTTCCTTAATCTACTAAGTGACTTTATATATGTATTTACTTTTTTGGTCTTAAATTGAATTTATAAGTATAAGTTGAAGTTTGAGTGCTTGTATATTTCCATCAAATCATTTTTCTTAGCTTGCAATATGTTTAAAACACAGCATATTTTTTGTGAATTTAAATAGTATGCAGACTAAATAAACTTTTCCTATCCATTATATAAAAACACACACAAAAATAAACAGCAGAGTTGTTGGGTCCAATGGTATAACTTTCAGGGTGTTAAGTAGCATGCTAGTGACAATCATCGACAAATTTTTCTCATTACAGTTTGTTGAAATTGGAATGTTTTGATTGTCTTATTAACCTTGTGCAAATAGTTAAATTATGAGCCTTGTTTTTTATCGTCAGTAGGTTTCTTTTTTTAATTGTCCTTTATAAATATTTCAATTTTTTTTACCTGATATGAATAATTTAGTATAGTTAGGAAATAGTCTGTTCAACACCGTGGATTAATTATTGCAACTAATTGTAAAAAAGTGGAATGCATTTTTTAAAATAAACTTCTGAATTTAGTACCAACTCAAGTGAAGGGGAGTATTTAGAGCATTTGTATATCTTCTCTTGAATAAAGGTGTGTGATATAATTTTTTTAAAATTAAACTTTTCTTTTAAATGTTTTTAAATAGGCAGGAAGTAATTTAACAGCACTGGATATTGTTGTGAGTCAAGCTCAAGAGCGTTATTTAGGCCTCACATCTGGAATTGAACAGAGATTGAAATGGGCAGCTGGAGCTAATCCATCCTTGTCAACTGTCCAAGAAGAATTTGAAGCTGCCATTGCTATCAAAACTGCTCTGATCAGTGTAAGTTTTATTAATTATAGTTTTAAAATTCTTTTTCTACTCTATTTGGGAAAATATATAAACTCGTAAGAATTAAAGAAATCTTGGTCTTCTTAAATATAGATTCCCATGTATTTCATAACTTAGAAATATAGGAGTTGATAAGCAGAATCATGTATTATATAAACTACTGTGAAGTAATAAAGGCATCTGCACATTGAATTTAAATGAAACTCTTAATTCTTCATTTTGAATTATGTAAAAGTTAGAAGAGCAATGTATGTCTGCTCTGTTATTTTCATGTTGCCTTTCAACATTGCAACTCTGATTTATAATATGTATTTAATATTTATAGTTTTATTTTAGTTGTAAATGTTTTTAAAATTTTTACCAGTTTTTATATTGCAATACAATTTTATGTAAATGTAGAGCAAATATGAAGTAGAAATTCATTTTACAGTAGAACGTCGTTTATCCGAACGCTCATTATCCGGAGCATCAAATATCCAAACCTGAGTCCGGATACGTTTTTGAACAGTGTAATGCCTAACAAGTGTTTTGTGTGAGGCCAAAAGTTACGGGAAAACCAAAGGTGAGGGATATTTGGGGAATTTCAGTTGTGTGATTTGGTAAACATCTGAGCGGAATATTAGGTCAGTTCCAAGTGAGAGGGTGTATACGTGCTCTTTTATTGAGTTTTGTTGATGCAAAAACCTGGATAGCATGCAATGCAGAAGACTGTGGACTTTAAATGCCAAATGATGACAAGATTGTGACTTCCATGCAAGAAGAATCCGACATATTGACGATGAAACGGATGGGAAGACAAAGACAACAACAATAACAAAAGTAGCAAGGGTCCATCAAATGCTGATGCGTTTCTGCGTTAGAGACAGCTATGGAGTGGTACGCACAACAATCAGAGTGCTGTCCTACTCAACTACTGCTGCTCTAGAGAATCCGAGACTTTGCAGTGAAAAAACGAAGGCATACAATGGTACAGCAAATAATAAGTGATTATTTTCCACAATTAAGGTAAAACTGTGACATTTTGCTTTTTTCAATCATGTTTCCCGCATGTGACGATTTTCAATATTCGTACAGTGTCCTGTTTCATATAACTGCATGGATCACAATCAGTTTTCGGTTATCCGAACAATCATGCATCCGAACAGTGTCTGGTCCCAATTGATTCGGATAAACGGCGTTCTACTGTAATATTATTTATGTACAGTAAATCTATATTACTATCTTAATTTTCATTTCATAAAATGTGCATTTTTTAAAAATAATTGATACTTATGGTACAAAGTGTTCAATATATCTGCTTTATTATTTGAAATTAATCAGAGAAAAGAGGGAAAAGGTCCCAAAAAGCATAAATAATTCATTTTGTTGAAACAAATTTTGTACAAACTTAGTTATAATTAAAGGAATAATTTTAATTTTTTATTAAGTTAGATTAAAATTTGAAAATGAATTTAAGAGGAGTCAAGTGGCCCAGAAAGTTAATACATAACATATGTAAATGTTTAGATAATAAGGTAGAATTTTATGGTTTTCTCCTTTATTTAACTGTAACTTGAAAATAAAGACTTTTTGCTAAAAAATTTTGTATTTCAAGCATTACAAAAATCTAAATATAACTAAAATAATTTTGAACCAGTTATTAATGCTTTTTGTAATGTTATAGCAATTTATGCCTTGTTCACACAGTTAAAAAATTAATTTTCGATGTTTTAGAGTTCCAATCAGGTATCAAGTAAGCTTGCTGGTGTGTGTTCTTCTATTCTCCATTTTGAGGCACGGCGAACTAAAACACCTGATGCCCTTTCCTCTGATGGTATCTTTCTTGCATTGATAAATAGGTACATTTACTTATCCATTTAGATTTATGAATATAATATCAAAATGCTTAATTTGTGTTATTTGTGTCTCTAACTAAATTGTAATGTTTATGATTTTGTTATTGAAAATTTAAATCTCTTACCCATATCATTATGTAAATTTGATTGACCTGTCCCTGAGTTTCATAATTATTTTAGATGTAAATGTACTAGATTTTAAAATGAAACATAAAGAACTGATCGCCTAAAAATGTAAATTAATAAAATTAGAAATATAAAAAGTAATGGATATGGCACATGTTGGGAGGGGGGAGAGGAAGGGAGTGATTATTACTAGGAAGGCAAGTTATTTTCCATTCTATATTTCTACTTTTTGGAAATTTACCTTTATAATCTCAATGTATCAATAGAAATCATATTTTCATTACACTCTCCAGTGATGAATTTAACAGGAAATCATATAACTAGTCTGAACATGGAGGGGATGTGGATGACCAAGTGTCTGAATATTCGCTATTGTTCCACTATCAACATAAATTTCTCCATTTCATCTCATTAAATAATTTTTATCGCTCTGGCTTGCCACTACTGATCAAGCAGTATAAATTCCATATCTAAAATGATTTTTTTAAATTACGTTGGGGAATAGGCCATTTCCCTGGGCCCAATACAAACTAGTCTTTGCAGTAAAGTTGTCAGAAGAAAAGTTAAAACCTGTGTTGGTTAGGAAAGCAAAAAGTGTCAGGTGGACAAAATTCATACTCTCCCCACAAACACACAGAGGACAGTCTAAAGTGTCTTTCACCTATTCAGTGTAGGTCTTGCTGAAGATAGTCATGACTGATCAATATTCTAAAAACAAGAGAGAAAACCTGCCTAGTACAACCTATTGGGACTAGACGATGGAGTAAGGTCTCCTAGATCTTTCCCCTAGCATTATTCTCTTGAATTTGATGAATATATTTTCTCATGAATCTGGCGATATTTGAGAGAACTGTCTGCATTACAAGCCACCAGAAGGCTGTGAGAGATTGCAACCATCCTTTGCCAGAGAGTCCACATTTTTGTTGCCTGGGATGTTGCAATGGCTTGGGACCCATTGAAAGATAATAGTCCAGTCAACACTGTTCATGAATTTTTTTCTCACCTCCTCCACCTCTATTGAGTTGCTGTTACTCAAGGAGCAGAGAGAGAGAGAGAGAGAGAGGATTACAAACTGAGAATCTACAAGGAAGACAGTTCATCTATAGGAAGTAGGTAAATTGGTCAGATGGTATATTGCTTGGGGGGGGGGGTCTCACCCCCTCTATCTCTGCATCAAAGTTTGTAACACCCAAGCCTGCTGCCAAAGAGCCTTCAAAAAGGTTTTCACTATAGAAGCCAGCCCCAACTGAGCTGTCCTCCTTGGCAGAACCATCAGTAAATACTTGGATTATAGACAATTTGAGTCGGAGGGGGAATATATTGTTGCCAGTGCAGGAGTAGCAGTCATGCATTTTTCAAATTGCTTGAGTAGTTACCTTTCTCTCTTAACCCCCAGGGGCTCAATATTAGTCTGTATTTCAAGGGCAGAAATGGAAGTGGAAGAGGCACAGAGGTAATAAGTCTGAGGGCTTTATATTGAATCCTGTCTATTATATCACTGCAGTTTTAAGATGCTGTGGCCAAGAGTTTTCCACCATAGTCAAGGACAGGTTTTACATAGGACTTGTGAATAAAAAGGATTTGTGTGAATGAGTGGCTGGCTGCATGGCGTCACGTTGTTGTAACTGTGAAGAGGTTGTGTGACGTCTATGTTCTGTATTTAAAAAGGGTGAAGCAATCATGTGTGCTTGCTTGCTCGGCAGTTCTGAATAAAATTAGTTACTTTAAGTTACTGGCTACTGACTGAATCCTTTCCACCAACACCCGGCGTCTGGTAGATGCAGCCCACATAACTTTAGAATTAATTTTGTTCCATGCAGGACTTGTACGTGGTGGTAAGAACATCAGATGATCCCACGTTACCTCAACCAATCTTTTGAGGAGGTGGTCTTTTTTTCGCATTTTCCTCTGCGTGCCCCCTCCAAGAAAGCCTGCTGTCAAAAGTGGCACCAAGATAACTAAAGTTATCTTCTCTACTGAAATCAAGGTTCATATATTTGATGGATGTTCGGTGTTTCTTAGTTGAGAGTATAAAAAGTTTGTACACAAATTTTTTGGTGCTCAAAATCTCTCTGTACCATTTTACCAATATTTTCATTGCAGTTAATATTTTGGTCAGTTGAAAAGATTGCAATATCGTCTGCAAATGCTCAGCATTGGATACTGTGAGTACTTGGGGGAGTTTTTTCAGTTAAGTCATTAATCATAATGTTGAACAGAAAACAGCTAATGACTGCACCCTGTAGTAAGGAATTTCTCAATTGGACGATTTTAAAAAAGGTCGAATTATATTTAACCCACACAATGTTCCTTTAACATATACAGGGAAATGCACAACCATATACAAACACAAATTAACAGTTATTTACTGGAAGTACAATTTTATAATTAAAAATTTTTGGTTTCTCAAGGTACTTGAGTGATCTTTCTCTGCCCTCACCCCTCTGCATAGAATTTACTGTTTATACTTAAATTTTTCAGATCCACAGTCCTTTCATTGATGTGGTGTGCATGTTTGGGAAGGGGAAGTTTCTTCAGATTCCATCCCAAAGTGTATTGTTATTAGTCTTAAAGTCGTTTCAGATTGAACACTCTCCCTCTATCTCCTGAACATCCTGCTGAATGTATCATATTTTTTAATCTCATATCACCCATTACTTGTTTTTCACCCTACCTTCAGTTTATTTTTAGATGTATACCATTGTAGCAATTAGATAATTACTATAAATTAACAAGTATTTGGTACAGGCAGGGTGAAATGTAATGTTTGAGACTATAAAATTATTGAAACTGCTATTCATTGGGATTTGGATTTTACTGTTGTGATTACTAAATATTATTCTTATTTTTGTAACATATTTAAAGTTTAAATATTGTATGATATGGAATGCTCAGATGCCCTATTTTTAAATACTGTAAACTTCTGTAAATGAATTTTTTTGCAATTATTTTTATTTATTTCATCCCCTTTCCAATTTTAAACTGGAGGGGGATGTTGTAAAATGAGGAATTTCTTCTATAATTGCTATATTTTGCTTGTGAAAATGCGTGACTTTTTATACTTAAATATCAATAAATTTTACAGGTGTAAAGAAACTTGTGAATTGACAGAAAGCTGCCATAGTCAGATAAGTGACATTGAAGAACATCTCATATCATTACAAGTAATTACTGTGTTTTTGAAGCATCATTTAAGATACACTGAGTTAAAATTGTTTTATATCCATGAGAAATAATTCTAAATACATAAATCTATTTGTTTAAAAAGTTAATTTATATATATAATGGAAGATTTTGATACATTTAAAGAAAAAATTGCTGATCCAGACTTAATGCTTAGTAACAAACCAGATATAATGTAGGCTCTTAAATACTTTTTGTCTGTTGTAATTATGCAAAAGTCCATAATTTATAGAATCTGATCTTTTTTTTCTCTCCTCCCTCCAAATGCTGCATTTTCTATGTGCCAAAATCAAAATAGATTGCATAGTTCATCACTAAATTAAAACATTTGGAAACTTTAGAGAATTTATACTGGAATTTTTAATAAAATAAAGACATAACATTAAAGGAATTATTTATAGTATTATAAATTTATAATTAGTAGAATTTTTTAAAAGTGTTTAATTTTAAATCTCTGTATGCAACATTTGCTTTTTGATCTTGTGCAGCCATTAGATAAAGATGGAGTTACCACTGAATGGCTGACATCAGTCATCATAAAAGTATCTCAGTCTCTGAGTTCTTGCCGAGAGAAGTTGGAGCAACAAAAAACCATAGCCAATACATGTTGGGTAAGAAATACTGAAGTATAAATTTTATTGTTGGATTGAAAATTTAAATTTAAAATCCTCCAAATGTTTTTCTTGGGTTAATATTTTTTTAGAGTGTGCAAGTATTAAAATGAAACTTCATATGTTTGAAACTAAACTTTTTTTAAAATTTAATATTGAAAACGGAAAAATTGTGTGAATAAAAAGAATATTTTTTACAGAAAATGTAAAATTAATATTTTTATTTATTTTCGGATATAAATCAATGAGTTTATATTTGAATCTGTTTTTTCGTGGTGCATTCATTCAGTTTAGTATTTGGATAAATAAGTTAAAACAAATAAAAAAATGATGGCATTCTTTATAATATACAGAGGCGAACTAAGGTAGTTGGAGGCAGGCCCCTGGGGGTAAAAGGTTTGAGGCCTATGGGCTCAAGAGTCGAAAAGCTAAAATAGTGAAAAGAGTTTCTTCTACATTAAATTCTCAAAATAAAATGTATTGCTAATAATAAAACTCAATGGTCAAGGAAAAATCATGACTGTATCTATAAAAACCTTACAAAAGTGCTTACAATTTTGCTATACAACTTTATTTCTTGATTTCTATCAGGCAAATTCATCAATTATTTTTGCTGTATCTATTTTGTCCAAAACGTCTTGTGTTCTATATATAATATGGTCATGTTGTTCAATTTGTCTTCTTTCCCATAGTGCTTCTCAAATAATTTTAATATGCTTTTTTTTAAACTTATAAAGACCTCTCACCTGATGCATTCAATATAGGTATTGTTAAAAATATTTTTAAAAGTATTTCTACATTAGGATTTTCCTTACAATTCGATAAATTTCTTGTGGGGTTTTTGATTATATCTTTGTTTTCTTTTCATTTCTTGTTCCAATTTATATCAACAAAATTAAAATATTCAATGTCGTCTTTGTAAGTTTCCTTTAATTTTTGTGTAACTTTCTAATTTCATGTAATAATCTCTCATCGAAAAATACAGTGAAGTGTTCTACAACAGTTTCATAAATCTAAGCTCTTCAGGATAGTTTTGGTCTTTCCCTATCACATGATATAAAATGAATTCACTATGAAAATTTCCCTTCTTATTCAAAATATTGTAACAAACTTCTTTGCTTTCACCCAAAATATTTTTTTTCTCTTACTGCCTACGAGCTTGTCCAGCTTCCTTTTTAAATGAGTCCTGATAAATCAGTTGCTCTTTGTTCTATTTTTCCAAATTCATTTTGGAAATTTTGAATACAATTTTCTGAAGATTTTAGTAAGCTAGATCCTTTTAATTATTCACACTCAACTTATTGCAATGACTTGCTATTAGCATTTATTCCCTGGAGTATGGTATACCCAATCATAGTCATTAGGGAGTTTTCGTATTTCTCCATCTGTTTCAAAAGAGAAGCAGCCTCCTGTATTGTGAGGTTTTTTCCTCATTCATGTCACGGATTTCAGCCAAGACTACTTTTATTAATCTATATCCTTGCTATTAAGGACTAAATTCAACTTTGAAATAGTTTGCTTTAAGCTAGAAATATCTTTTATCACGTAACTTCACTTTATTTCATTTAATTTTGTAAGTAAAATACACTGAAAATTAAAACCCATCACAAAAAAGGATTTGTGCTATATGGAAGAAATTTGGTATACGTGTTTATACATTTGAAGCTGACTTTGATTCAAATTCAGGGGTGTAGCTACAGCTGTATCAATAATACAGGGCCCCCAACACATGTAACTACAGTCCTACTAACATGGCTCTTCTATCTAAAAAAGGCCCCTGAAAGAATTTTGATACAGGGTAACCTCAGAACTAACTACACCAGTTTTCAAATTTCTCATTAGGCACATAAGTCTGGCGCTAGTTGCGCCAAGTGGAGGATGTGAATCAAGTGTACTCCAAATATGCACTATAAAGTTTGTGAATGTTATTTATTGTCAAGATTTGACATTGTGAGTTGATATCAGTCCAAAATGACTTTAAGATGATGAAGCTATTATCAACAAGTTTCTGAAGTGGTGTAATAGAGCTAAAAAAAGGTAGATGTTCTTTCCACTATATTAAAGAAAAACTTAACAGGAATCTATCCACTGTGCCTGATTTTGTCCACAAAGGTCCAGGGAAGGCGCTACCTCAAGAAAACTATAGTTCAATCATACACAGGTCACCACTGACAGAGAAGACCATTGTATTCACCGCATGGCTTGGGAACGTAGTGTATCTACAGCAAAAATTACAGTTTTTTTTGGCACCAGAGTGACACAGTGAACTGTAACAAATCAATCGTCTGAGAAATAGCTCCCAGCCAGACACCCTGTAATGTTCAGACCATTAGCTCTAAATCATTGACATCTGTGATTTCAGTGATCATTGGAGAGTGAAGTGGCAATGTGTTGTGTTCTCCGATCAAAGCTGTTTCTGTCTTGGTTCCAATGATGCAGTGGCATAACAGTGAATTTTAGGGGCCCCATGTAAAGTCTGGTTTTTTTACCTCAAGCTATAGTGGATGCCAGTTAGGATTTGGCGCCCTAGAATCCTGGCATCCTCCCCCACATGATGTGGGGGTTGGGGGACGTACATTACGCCATTGCAGTGATGGCTGTATATTGATTAGAAGATGGCCAGGTCATTGTCTTCAAACTATCTTTCTGCCACCTAGATACACTGGGCCTGCACCTACAGTTATAGTCTGGCACTAGTAATTTTCTTTAATTGTAGGAGCACACTAGAGGTTAATTCGCACATCCTGACAGCAAACTTGTACATCCTTCTGGGATTCAAATTGTTGCACTGTGATTTATAAACATCATTCAAGGGGTGTTTTCCAATAGGATAACATGATCCCTTATATTCTATTGTAACCCAACATGCTTTATAGGGTGTCAGTGTGTTATGTTGGCCTACTAGATTACAAGATCTTTCTCCAATTGGGAACCAATGGGACATCATTGGATGGCAATTACAGCTTCATCATCCACAACCAGAATTAAACAACCTTATATTGACCGACCAAGAACAACATGCATGCAATTCCATGTACCTGTACGACTCATGACATGCATGTTTGCATGCAAAATTGTGGCAGATACGCCAGCTTTTAATGTATCATCATTTCATATTTGAAATGGTTCAACTCGTGCTTACATTAACCTGCGATCTTGAAACTTTGATAAATTAAATATGTTTCATATACAAATGTATTGCTGAAGTTTCGCTAGTCAAAGATATTTTTTTCTTGGTGTAGGGATTTCCCCCCCCCCCATCACCGTTAAATGTACCTGAGAGTAATTAAGCCAGGCTGTGGATTAAAAATGAGCTTGTTTGACTTGTGACTTGTATAGTATTCGTTTGTTCAAAATAAAATTTGGGCAAAAAGGGGAAGAAAAAAAAAATGTATGGGGAAAATTTGTACAGATTGCAACGATACAGATATGCGGAAAAATGATGGCTAAGGTTGCTACACGACTTTAAATACAGGTTGCAATATTGATTCAAGACCTTTTTGTTGCACGTTGAATTTATAAATGGAATCAATCAAGCTTGGGGCCATGCTGGCACTAGGGGCCCCCTGGCAGCCACCATGTCCACCACCCGCTTAATCCATCTCTGATAATATATGTAAATTATGAGATTAATATGATGACAGAGTCCCCTGTCCTATTTGAAAAGGGGATTTTTGATCCGCAGAATCCTTTGTGTTTTTTCTTGCAATGTCTTTTCTCCATGAAACATTTAATGAAGGACAAAAAGAGAAAATTTATAATAAAATTTAAAATCTTTTTGAAAAAATCGGAGCTACTATCTTTATTTTATTAAAATGTTTAAAATAATGTTTATTTGTTTTCCATGTTCTCAATTCTACTTTTTACGTTTATAATACTAAAAAAATTCCTATTTGCAGGAATCTTTACATCATCAAGTTGCACATGTTCACGATTTAATTTCAATCCATCATAAGCTGATGTCGGAAGTTAGACACATACTTAGGAACCTTGCCAAAGTAAATATTTATGTGTTAGAGTATTATGATTTGTTTCTAGAGTTTTTAATTATATTTTTTGTCATTTACTAAATTATAAAAAATTCGGCATGAATGTTGAATTTTCCTTATTCTAATAGGTAAGCAAATCTATAGTGGAAATTTTTATTATTTATATTATTTACTGTTATATGTTTAAGGAACAAATAAAAATGCATATGTTTATTTATTTTTTTTACTTTTAAAAGAGAATTGGTTCGTAATTTTCTGAATTTTTTTTTAAAGTTATCAGAGACCAATATTTTTTTCATGAAAAATAAAAAATCCATCCAATAAGCATGCAGTTTAGCATAAACATGCAGTTTAAATGTCCTATATGACATTTGTGTATTGTATCATCTTAACTGCACATTTTTATTTTAAAAATGATTCATTGATTTATGAAGTTTATTAGTAATTATACTATTTACCTCAAATTAATAGTTGGTTTAAATTATTTGTATCTTGAATATGAAAAATGACAACTTTAAAAAAATAACTTATGGAATATATATTGGCATTCAATATTAGTAAAGTTTTAAAATATTAAATGTAATTGATGAAGAACTGTGTAATTATACTATGTTAGAGAAATTGGAAATTTGTATTGAAATTTAGTAGATTTACAATTTACCAAGATTAATTTCTTGTCTTTGTAATGTATAATTACAAATGTAAAATAGTTTTCCATTAATTATTCTTTAATATTTTAATACTATAATGTTTTATTTTGTATTTTTATAAAAAGAAAATTAGATTTTTGTTTGTGTTTTTTAAGGCTTTAAAAAGCATGCATGTATCTTTTTCTAGTATGAGGAGCAAGAACTTGGTGCAGACTTCAAAGTTGATGGCCATATCCACCGCTACATGTCAATTTATAAAGAATTTTCTGAGCGCATTTCTGCAATTGTGAGCAAATTGCTTGCAGAAGCTCAAAACATGGATGTCAATGGTATAATGGCTGTGGAAGCTGAGATTCCTGTTCTCAGTATTAGTGCTCTTGAGATCTACAACCAGCTTCTCGAATTAGCAGGACCATTGGGAAGTAGAAAGCAGGGCTTGACAGAAGCAGAGAGCTCAAGTAATGTGCTATTCATATTAAAAAACATTGTTTTATATGTCTCAAAAATATTTGTAGCATTTGTTAAAAAATAGTAATGAATTAATAACTTATAGGAATTGTTTGTAATTTGATACTGATAATGAAATCATAACAGCTGTATCTGCTAATTTATAAGTTTAACATGAGTACTGTGAGTTCATTTTTAATCAAAGCTATTGGTATAGTTTTAGAGGAAGGGCTGCAAAACTCTTTGGGTTAAAAAGTAAAGTGATCATAGATTTGGGATTGTGTTTGGCATTTTTCATTCAAGCAGCATGTACCCGTTCCCTCTAAAAGTCCATCATACAGTCAGCTGTTTTAAATTAAATATGTTGGCTCAATATCATTACATTTTGTAAGGTGTGGAAGATAAAGTGTAGCATATAGGCGGGGGTGTATTTTTTGTCTTGTGACTGTAGTTCAGAATTGTGAGATTCATCTCCTGTAACCTTTGTGTTTCTTCAAAGTGATTAGTAAACACTATTTTTCACTTGATTGTGACTCATGATAGGTTAAAATAAAGTTTGTTTTGTTTATTTTTATTTTTAGAACTTTCTATCAAGAAGAACCGATTATCTCCCATGTATGAGCCTTCCCTTGCACTTTCACCTGCAATTCGTCCCAAAACACCTCGTGGTGGAACTCCTAAAAAATCTATTGTCACAAGAGACCCTCGTACTGGTAAAGGTAAAAAAAATTTTTTTTTAAGTATTTACTAATTGCTTATGCTTTATGGATATGTATGTAATATATGACAAATCAAATCTATATTTCCTAACATTTTTTATACCAGCTGTTCAAGAACGCAACACGTATGCTACTAATGTTTGGAAACGCATAAAAATGAAACTAGATGGAAAAGATCCTGATCCCAGTAAAAAAGCCAGCATTGCAGAACAGGTAAAAATAACTTGCATATTTCCTACTTCTGCGCAGATCTTTTGAAGTGATTAAATAATGGTAATATTGAATAATTTTATCACTCTCCCCTTCCCCCTTAAAAAAATAAGGAAAAAGTTGAAATTTGAATTTAAATCAATCAATCATTTATTCAGTTAACATAATTTCTTTAAAAAAAAATAATAATTGCTAATGTTTTTCTTGCTTAACGAAATTTCTTTATGATATTAACCTAAATTTCAAGTTTTGGGAGATTCTACTCAACATTGAAGTTTAAAAAATTCATGTCTTGATTTTTAATACATGTTTCAAACATTCTATGAAACATATTTAAATTCTTGTAACACTACTTGCATCCAGAATTACCTTCAGTTCAGGAAATATGTGGCTACCGTAGTTGAGTAGACATGGTTATAAACTCAAGGCTGGGTAGTTGTGGTGTCACTGAAGATCTATTGTGTAGAAGGGCTGATGCAGGTTAAATCTGTTGTTGCTAAAAGTTGCCACATTGGCATTGAGTGCCAATTTGGATGTTACCTTCATCACTTGACCAAGGTTCAAAGTCACAAAGTCCACCACCAATAGCGTTTGCATTGCTTTAGACTAGGGGTGGCCAACCTTTTTGGGAAGTGTGCCACAATCTGATAAAAAAAGTTAAGGGTGCCACTTCCAACTTCTCCACCAAACTAAAAAATATACAAAAGTGAAAAAATGTTACTTATAGGCTTATTATGGGTTATTTACACCCAAAACATATTTTTAAATGCAAGTTTTATATATATATGAAATGTAAAAAAAATGGTATAACAAATGAAACAAAAGTATAAACATATTTTATTGTTGATAAATTTTTACAGGATCAATCAGTTAGCTTAGATACAAAATAAAAATAAACAGGCATTTAATTTTAAATAATTACTAAGCAGTCAGTACTTTCTTAATGTGGTTTATGAATTTGTAGTTTTTTTACGAAATCATCTATATTTGGATTAGTTTGTGAAGATACTAACAAAATTAGGTGCATATCAGTTAATTTTGAGCGATATTTTGATTTATTCACGTTCATAACAGAAAACATTTCTTCACAAACATATGTTGATCCAAACCTACAACAATATCTGACCGCTAAATCATGAAAATTTGGAAAATTGCTTGGTGGCACATATTTCCAAAATTCGACGTAATTCAGATCATTTGCGGTTAAAATAATTTCCTTATATTTGTTTTTCAGAGTAATATGGTGCTGTAGGTCAATAATTTCAATTTGTACCTGAGGTGGGTCACAATTAATATCTTGAAGAGAAATCAAAAAAGGATTAGTGAAAGTTCAGTATTTTTTTATCTTTAAAATCCTCAAACCTAGCACTGAAAGATCCTGCAAAATGGATATTAAATTTTTAAATCTATCGTAGTTCGGAACATTAGTAACTTTGGCAGATAATTTCTGCATGTGTGAATGGGAAATGAGTTAATTTTTTCTCTCCAAAATCCAGACAAAAAACAAGTTTGTTCACAAAAGAAGTTATATGACCAACTAGGATAAGAAAAATACATTTTTTCCCCCTGTTATCTTAAATTTAAATTGTTTAAATGTTCCATTATATCGGTAAGTTAAGCTAAAACCCCAGCCAATTTTCACTCCTAAGGAACGAGCATTCACTGGGCAGTTCATCGTTTTCTTCCAGATAATCTAAAACATTCCCTCAAGCTCCAAAATCTCACAAGTGAACTAACTGCCTTTGGAAAACCAGTGCACACTACAATGAAGGAGTAACACCATTTTCTTTCGTTTCTTCAGGGAAAAAGCGTACGAAATCTTCGTCGATTCAGAGCACGAGCTCGTATTTTGTTGATACAGCGCACCACAGGGTCAACAACGAAAGACAAGTTTTAAGTCCCTGGCACAAAAAGCTTCTTGATGTATAATACAATGATACTTGAAAATTTTTCTTCCCAAAGAATTTTCAAGCAATGCAGCAAAATCTTTTATTGTGCCACCCATGCAAGATGCTCCATCTGTGCAAACACTGTCTAATTTTATCCATTCTATTTTGTTAACTTCAATTACATTTTCAAGTTCCTTAAAAATGTCTTCACCTGGTAGTTGGCGCAAATCAAGAAGTTCTTCCACAGTATCAAAATTATTGTTCGTGTAACGCACAAAGATGCTTAACTGCGCATTGTGTTTGTGATATCACAGCTTTCATCCAAAGTTAATGAAAAATATTTGCAATTTTGAAGTCCAGAGACAGTTTGCGTTCCAACATCCTGGCCCATGTCATCTGTACGACGCATGACGGTATTTCTAGACAAAGCTATTTTATCAACCATATTTTTCACATTTAGATCACTGACATTTTGGGCAAAAATTAAAAAGCTACTTTTTTATTATCTCCTCTCCATCAGAATATGGTTTTTTCATGAGGGTTAACAACAAAGAAAGTTCATAAGAAGCCTTCACCATTGTTTCCATTTCATCATTTCTCTTCTGGAACAAAGATTTTTGGCCTGCTAAAGATTTCTTATTTTATTGATAAATTCTGCTTGCAGATTTGATCCAACAGGATATTTGCTGTTGAAATCACTATACAGTTGTTTGAAATGATGGTCCAAGTTAAATGTTTTTGGAACTGCTATACAAATTCCACATATCAAATAAATAGGCTTGGAAGCATTTTGATGTGTTAACATGTATTGCTCTTAAAATCACGTGCTGCAATATCCTCTTCACAATTTCTTTTTGATGTCGAAGATTTACTCAAAAACATATTGAAAATAAAAAAACAAATTAAACAACTAGGCTCAATGCAAAAATCTAAAAACAGTTTTAGAAAAGGAAAAAGGCTTAACGTCTTGCTAAACAGAGTTTAAAATCAACTGAGTCTGACAGCTAGAAAAAATCTGTTGATGTTACGCTACAAATTTTCAAGGCTCCGAATCCAGTATTTTGATTAGTCATGGATGCAAGTTCTCACTCTTTCTGCTTTATAAAGTGGCTACTTTGTGGAGATAAAATTACTGCTACTGTATCAACAACTGCTCTCCTAATATATTGCCGAATTACTTCTTGACATTACAGAAATCGTAAATAACCAACACCTTCCGGAAAAACCTTTTTATCTGACATCACGCTGAGGGTGACTTTTTGGGGAGATTCGACCGTCCGAGAGAGAGAATTTGTTTTTAGTCCCACATTACTCAACACTTTTCTCGGTAAATTTCAATGCTGTGGTATTGTAAGTTTTGGAGAGTGATCTCATTTTTGGTGCTATACTGAAGAAAAGAAAAAATCTTGCTTAGCGCCTTTAAAATCTCACTGAAAATTTCTTTTTTTACGTATTCTCTTCATGATAATTTTCTATTGTAATTCAATTAATTCAGTAATCTTTACAAACATTTTTGTAATTTTTCACTAAACCTTCGAGTGCCACAGTTACGAGGCACGCATGCCGCAGGTTGGCATGCTTTAGACTGTGTCGATAATAAAAATCCGAAACAGGAAATATTTGGTTGTAGCATGGCTATAGTCTAATTTATAGTTTTAAAATTAATTCACTTATACATCAAGAGATGCAAAATGTTTGAATTATCTATTATTTTAAATCAATAACATTAAGTGTAACATTTAAGTGTCAGTGTAACACTGACAAATTTTTATAAATATGTCTCAATTCAAATAAAATATGAATTATTGACTATGTAGAGTAGTGGTTCTTAAAAGCTTTGATCACTGTGCTTTTCCTTTATGTATCAGCTTGACAACGTGGGCTTCCAAAATTTTGAACACTCTGGCCTCCCAACACATGGCTGAGTGATTTAAAAGCTCTTCATTAGTCTTAAGACTGCTTCTGCTATTTATACAGACTCTTTTACACTGTTTTTTTCTCCTGTAAGAAAACAGTGAACATCTAATTAATGTGTATAAATGTTAAAAAATATTAATTTCAAATAAATAAGGGCATTCAATTGGGAAAAACGAGATAATGCACGTATTAGTGCGCTATAGGAATTCAGTTCTTAATCTTAGCACATGTGTTTCTACTATATATTTTTTGAAAATATTACATTTTATTTATTGCTATGTGGTAGTAAACAGTAAAAAAAAAACTGAATTAATATTCTCGATCAAAATATGTGCTCTAATAAATATTTTTATTTGGGGCAATTTATTGATATGATCTGGTCTGGGATAACACATCACTCAATTTTTCCCCAAGATTTCTTAGAGTCCATAAAAGAGGGAAATCTTAACATAAAATGAAAGATTTTCGCAGACTGTTTAGAAAGGCCCTGGGCACCCCTAGAGGTCTGTGCATATAATATCTAACATTAAAAAAAATTAGTATGATTAAAATCATATTGTTACAAACTCAGACTCCTCAAAAATCTTTGCAACATTTCTTGAAACTAAAACCTTATTGAAAGCACAGCACTAAGGCACAGTTTAAAGAGAGACATACATATGAATTCTACTTCTCACATCTAGTGATGTAATCACAAATCATTCTTTGAACGGCACGCATGACATCACTTTAAATCATATCATAGTTATGTCACAAGTGTGATCAGAGACCAGTTCACAGATGAATTAATGGCTTCGAACACATACACAGTGCAGCAAATAAGTTTTAAGACTCTCCTCTGAGCGCAGGCTGTAATGGCACCATCATAATGTCTATGGTCTGCTGGCACAATGGCAACAAGTTGTGTGTAGTTAGTTAAGTAGTTAAGAGAAGGCAAGAGTTTATTACAGAAGTGAATTTTTTAACGTTGATTTTTTAAGATGGAACAAAGTTGTTATCGAATTTCACGCAAAACTTGGTAAAAGTGCTCCTAAAACATACCAACTCATGAAACAAGTTTACAGTGACTGTTGTTTTAAGTAGATCAAATGTTTTTTGGAAAGAAAAGATACAGTAGAAGATGATCAGCATAGAGGAAGACCAATTTCATCTTTAACACCTGAAATTGAGAAAGTACGAAATTGCGTGGCAAACGATTGCTATACGTCATTAAAAATGATGGTAGACTTTTTACTCATCAACAAAGAAACAATTCAAACCATTCTGCATAAAGATTTGAACAAAGCAAAAGTGGGTGCTAAATTTGTTTCACGCACTTAATCCCCAGAACAAAAAGCAATAAGTGCACATTGCAGAGACATCATTTCAGCCGATGAAAATGATCCAAATTTCTTGAAGTCAATTGTTACAGGTGAAGAATACTGGTGTTTCCATTGTGACCCTGAAACAAAGCGACAAAGTGCGGAATGGAAGTCAGAAAATTCACTTGAAGTAAAAAAGAAGAGGAAAATTCCATCTAAAATCAAAACAATACTTATTACATTCTTTAATGCTAGGGGTATTGTTCCCCTCAAAGAATTTGTTCCAAAAAGACAAACAATTACAGGTTGGTACTAGTAAGCTGATTTAAAGTGTCTGATGGCCAGGATTCGACTCATTCATCTAGAATATCAGACTGAAAGCGGGTTGGTATTTGTTACATGAGAATGCACCCAGTCGCATCTCCCTTGTTGCTCGTCGATTTTTGGCAAAAAATGTCTGTGTGTTGAACCATCCACTGTATTTACCTTATTTAGCACCCTATGACTACTCCTTATTCCCTAAACTTAAAATGAAATGGTGTAATTTTGACCTTACAAGTAGCTTCGATGCATGCTTTGCAGGCCATTCCACAAAGTGATTTACAATAGGCGTTCGATTCCTTCATAAAGCACTGTAACAAGTGCATTGAAGACAGAGGGTCCTATTTTGAATAAAAAACTAAAACAGGAATTAATTTCTTGCTTTCATTTCTTTTTACAGACACAGTCTTAAAACTTACTTGCCGCACTGTGTATATTAAATTTTTTTTATCTGTTAAACACATGCAATGAAGTATGGTTACAAATTCAGACAATTGTTTTATGCATTTTTTATATTTATTATTAATAATGAGAAAAATGTTTGGTTAAAAAAAGGGTCCTTTAAATTTTTCATTCCACCTGAAGTTACTTTAAAAAATATTGGAAGTTACTGCATGTTAAATCCCTCTAGACCTCATGATGCAGCCTAGAGGGATCTTGTGAGCATTTGGGTCAATGAGGTAGTTATCAAACTAGATTTTCATGTGATAATAGTTAAAATGTAAAAGTTTATTACAAATTGCCTAATGTGTGTGTGGGGGGGATCTTGACTTGACCCTTTGGGCTGACCATCACAAAACAATCACAGTTCCTGAACAGCTTGTAAGCAAGGCAGCGCATTTCTCCTTCATATCTCTGCATCAATTACTTGGAACATTTGAAAGCTCACTTTTTTTAGCAATAGATGGCGTTACATGTTCATAGGATTTGAGATACTTGTAGATCTGACCTTCTACTTGAAATGAGAGAAATATTACTCACATGCATGTGGATTTTGATTTATAAACATTAGGGGAATATAATGTTTCTGAATTGAAAGCTTTATGACTTGCTCTTCATATGAACAGGTGGTTTTTGTTTATAGTGAAGATGAGAGTTTTTTTTCCTTTGAGCATTTGATTTAGGTTTACAGTCTAGTTTTTAAAGAATAATTAGATCTGACAGAAAAAAAATTTTCTTTACTTTTTACAAGGTTGAAGTATTGAAAATGTTTAACTGAATTTGGAATAGCAGAATGATGCAAGATTGATTCTGAATTGGAATCTGAGAGTAGTGATAGTGACAAACAATATATTCTGATTGTTCTGTTCTTTGTGAATTTAATCATAATGATATTTCAGACATCTGTATGATGAATACATCGACAGAAAATACCTTTCTATGGCCTTTAACAATAGAAAATTTAGTTTCCATTTGTTCACATTCTTGCAAAAAAACTCAAAAATAGCAAATGCTTTGTTATGAGTGCAAGAATTGTAATGTAGGACTGTGTGTAGGTTCCTGTTTTAAAGTTTTTCATACTAAAAAGAATTTTAAGAAACATATTTAGTTTTCAAATGTATGCCTCCTGTTCTATGCCTAAATTGTGGAGGTGGAGATAGGTGGCATCGCCATCTATCGTTAAGAAGTCCAACCTGTCTCACAGGCTCTGGCAACTTTCATTCCTTCCCTTCAGGAAGGACACAACATATGTATAATGTAAAGAGTCATTAAATGATAAAAAAAATACGGACAATAACATTTTTAAAAAATGGTACTTAAACAGAATGTGACTGAAGTGTAAATAAAGTATGTAAATGCAAAATATGTAAAACATATGTCATTCGTATAATATATAGAACAATGCGTTTGTATTTAGGTATTTTTATGGATTTAGGCTTAACTGTCTAGATCGCGAAAAAAAACCCTCTAGTCCTAGTGGTGCACACACATTTTGGAATTAATAAAATGCAAGTATATATATGTAAGGATAATTAAATTAGATCTAAAATTACATCTTCAAGTATTAAATTTATTATCCAGTTCCAGAATGAAGAACACATGGCCCTAAATAGAACTTTGCCGCTTCTACCATTAACTTTTATTACCTCGAATGTCGTGCTTAGTTTTCAAATATATCTTTTCAATAAGAAGCACACTTGAAGAACATTTGGCTCTTGAGTACCTGCCTATTCTGATACTTAACACATGTCCGTTTTTCTTTCTTAAAAACAGACACAAAATTGATTTCATGGAATAAAGTCAGTTCAAAATAAAATGCCTTGGTGTTGACTCAAAAAACATGACATATATGATATGTTACAGTAGCTTACTAGTTGTCATAATCATTTTAACTTGAGATTCATAATTTTAAAACCTCAAATCTGAAAAATGTTCTTTTGGTATAGAGAGTGAGGTAAAGGCTAAGATGTTATCTGATGATGAGCAAAAGTCCTAAGATTTGTTAATTGCATTTGTATTAAATATACTTTAGATGATGCCTTAAAATATTTTTATCCACTTACAACTGATTCTACAAGTTGCACCATATTCCCTGAATATTTTAGGACCAATTTTGATGTAATTTACAGTAACCTCTATTGATGGCACTCAACTTGTGTACTAGTCACATAACTAGTTTCTGTACTTGGTCTACTGAAAACTAAAACTAAATCAGTTTTTTAAAAAATTTTAATCCTTGCAGGTTGATTTTGTCATCAAAGAGGCTACCCTCCTGGAGAACCTCGCTGCTCTGTATGAAGGCTGGACTCCCTGGGTGTGACTTCCATAATGCCTCCTGTGCGAGGCCTCTTGTTTCATCAGTACCCGAGTAGTGGTCATCTCACCAGAGCCACTTCTCTCTCTCCGTGTGGATGAGCGGGCATGCTTGTTATTGTCTCGCCACTCTCATCCAACAACAGGGCTCTACCCTCATCACCACCAGCAATGCAGGTGCGCTACGGGAGCGTGCCTGACAGAGGAGCTGCTGCATCTTCAGAGCAGTTGAGAATTGCATCAGTGCAACCATATTTCAAATAAAACAACAAAAAATGACTGCTGCATCCTAGTCGACCCCTGTCCTTTCTGTTACTACAGCATCGAGCAGTGGAAGTGTACAACAGAATGGGAGAATTTTTTTCCCCCTGTTCCCTTATTGTCTCTTTTTTTTAAAAAATATTTCTAGAATTAAATTATTTTATTTTTTAAATCCCTTGATTTCTAAATTTCATTATTTTGGTTAAATTTTGAGTACACATATTCCCAAAGTTGTCCTTTAATGAAACAATGTTTTGTGATTATTTGTTCCTATGTAAAGTAGTCCTTTTTAAAAACTTTTAATTCTGTGAAATTGTATTAAAATAACAGATAATTGTAAAATATTCAACTTATATGGAAACCGACTATATGATATGACTTTATTGTTTGCATTTCAAATTATATTATAATTTACTTTTCATGTAAGGAAAAACATTTCATTTCTTCAAATGCAATGAAATATCACTTTTCAATATTTTGCAAAAACTTTGTTATTGTCATAAAAAAAAATCTTGTATTACATTCTAAATTAATTTTATATCAATATTTTAGACTGCAACAACAATTTTTCTTACATAAATGGCTGTATAATCTATGTGAGAGTTCTGTTTTTATATTTTATTATGTTTATGATTTGTCTGAAATGATCTTTATTTTTTTTTTTTTTTAGTTGACTTTCGTTATTAACAGTATTTGAAACAAATTTCTTGTTTTAAAAAAAACATACTTAGCATTTTTGTTTAATGTATTGCATTGATTTTTTTAACCCTTCAAAATATCAATCTAGTAAAAAAATGGTTGCAACACTGCCTTCACATTTCTCTTTATATTACTGTGTTTCATATTTTATTTAGAATTACAGAAAGAAAGTTAAAATTTAAATCTTTTTGTATGTAAAATAATCTTTATATTTTCTTTTTTGGTATTCTTAATATGAATGTTTGTTCCCTGTATGTTCTTAGAATTTTTTTTCCATATTTTTTAAGTATAATTTTAAAGAAAAAAATTATGGGAATTATAAATTGAGTGACACATCTAACTTTCTGTTCTATCCATTTGCCAGAGATTTAATAGTAATTCAAGAAATATTTATAAAAGCAAATAATTCACTTATTGTGTTTATTAGGCTGTAGCTAATTTTAAATTTATAAACTTATTATTCAAAAAGTTATTCATTATTGAAGAATTGTTTCTAAACAATGTGAATGAAAATCATATGCCTTCTTATAAATTTGTTTTTTGTGTGAAGGGGAATTGACATATATTTTGGAATTCAAATTTGAGCTTTAAATTTTTACGAGTGATTTCTGGAATTGATTTGTTTAAATAGTACATTATTAGCAACCCTTTTTTTTTAAAATTATTAATATGCATTTTTCATATTATCATGCACTTTTTTGCTTGTGCGTTTTTGATTGTTTGGCAGTTTTTTTAAACATACCTATTTGTATTTTCAAATGCATGTTCTTATTTTTTTCCTCTTACTTGAATATTTTTGTATCTTGTCTCTTCAGTTTTTGAATAAACTAAGTTGTTTAGGGTTCAGATTGTATTCTATTATACTTAACTTTTGCAGCATCGATTTCTTATTTGAGAAGCTATTTTGTAGGACAGATCTGTGCCATCTCATAATAGCAAGAGTAAAAAAAGTTAGTTTTTTTACATCCTGTTATAAGAACATTCAAGTGGATGGAAAAATTGTAAAAAACTAATGTATAAAAAAATGTATTTGTCTTATTCTTTCAAGTATTTTATTTGTGCATGTTCATAGAAAAGAATTCTTGAGAAGTATTGTTTGTAATTGAATAGATGTGTTTAGATTTTTTTTTCTCTTTCTGTATAACCTATACAAGGCACCTGTGGTTTTGAGAGCGAGATGTCATGTGCTTAGGCACTGTTGAATGTTTTTGTCCTGTGATATTTTTGTCAGTGTACTGTAATTTCTGTGGATGGATATGTGTGCTCTATCTTATCTCCAGTCATTACAAGTATCTTTGTAAGTGTGGGTTGTTTGGGATTGTACTGTATGCTAGGTATGTTTGAGAAATAAAATATTCATCTCACTTGTAAATGCTTATTTATTGTTCTTCTCTTATTATCTAGAAATTTTTATTCATTAAATTTTAAGTCTCTATTGAAAATTATATTGTTTTTGGTTTTTCTTTTTTTTTGTAGCAGGTGCTTGGTGATGTCTAGTTACAAGCCATCATAAACATCCCATCCTTTTGTAGAATGGGACTTGGGAACGAAAGCTTCATTCGGATGTTATTTTTACTACTCGTTATTCACTACATACAGTCCATCACCAGAGTAACCGATTGTTGAAATCCAAATTGGATAAATACTTCTGACTTTTATTTAATTCAGGTTCGGGGAAATGGAATGCAAACAATTGCTGTAAATTTATAATTCTATTATCTTAGTTAAATTATGTATCCTATATTTATGATTATTTCTCATTAATATATATATGATCAGTTTCATAAAATTATTCTTCAATAAGAATAGTTTGCTTTAAATACATATTTTTTTAAAATTCATAATGACTCCTTATATTATACAGTTGTACTATAAATCAACTCTGAGATTCTGTGAAGTTTCAATCATTCTGAACAATATAAATGTACATCTTTAGTAGTTAAATGTTAGACATTTCTTTTAAAAAAAATACCGAACAAAAAAAAAATTAAATTCAATCTAAACTAATCTCAGAATTACTAAAAAGGAGTGAGGCAGTTTTAGTTACTTCTTTGTAAATTTATCAAATTTTCGTTCCTCGATTTATTTTAATATTATTCCAGATGTTTTATGCTTGAGACAACCAAGTTTTTAGAATTTTTTACGAACATGGATTATATCTTTTGTTGAAGGAATTTTAGAAACCTGATGGGGGTTCATAGTAACCGATTGCGAAAACTTTCTCTATGTACTAACACTTCATTTATTCTCAATATATTTGGCTTATTTTGTATGCCAGTGGTTTTTGAAAAGAAGTATACCTCTGCTTAACAGAAATATTTACTTTTTGTACCACTTCACTGACCTTAAAGTCTAAAAATTTGCTTATCCTTAATCTGGTAACAAAACATCATCCCTCTCCATTACCTATCTCTTTGGCTCAAAGTCGCACACTTTTAGCTCATAGGTTCCTTTGCTTAAATGGACTCCTCCCATGAAAGACTTCTAAGAATTATTAAGAATAGTAATTTTTGAAAATAAGTTATAAATAAAGTTTTAAGAAGATTGAAAAACTTTGTTATTTTCAATACAATTTTGTGTTTCTTACTAATTAATATTATATATTTTTTGTTGGTGTTCCAAATTTTTTTAAATGATATAACTATGTTTGGATGTTAAACTGAAGTTTTATATTTATCTTTTTCACTTCAATTTAATTTTATCTCAAAATTAAAGAATAAATCTTAAAACATAGCATTATTTGAATGTTTCTCATAAGTTAAATTTTTTTCCAAAAATTACTTTTTTTGCTGTTTTGTATTATCTGAAAACTATTGCCTAATCACATAATTTAAAATAAAGATTGAAGTATTTAAAATATTAAACAAAATTGCATTTAATAAAGTATAATTAAATTGATTTTTTTCTAGGTATCATATGGGAATGAAATCAATAGTTGGAGAGTTGTGCCAGTTAAGATCCGCCGCCTATTCTTTGGTTTTAGATATTAATAAAAAATCAAATCAAAATCAGCTCGAATTGAGTTGATATTTTATTGCTGTGTGAAGGAAAATACAAACTTTGATTTCAGAATATGTATTAAGGATCTAAAGTGGCTGTTCATTTGAATTTTAATTAGACATTTTTTTAGATGAGTTAGTTATTAGTCATTTGCACCACAAAGATAAGAAATAATAATTCATCAATTTTGTGAAAACACATATATAATTTTTATAAACCATGCATCAAGCAAAATTTGTGAATTAAATTTCATTGGCATGGCTAGTCCTGAGTGGGCCCTGTATCAAATTTCCTTGGGGAAACCCTTAACATTTTACGATTTTTGTGGCTTACACATTTTAGGGCCCTATATTATTGAAAAGCATTATCTATGCCTCTCAGTGGCATACACAGATCTCTCCCTTATGGGTAGAGTGTACATGCTAAAAAAACATGTAAACAAAAGTGCGAAGAGGTAATCTAGACAAAAATATTGGTCTTTGGGGAGAGGGTGCTGAATTCCTAAACCTCCTCCTCACCTTGTGTGCACCTCTGATTTCATTGTAAAACATTAAAATTACAAGTCAGTTACATATTTGTAAATTTCTCATAAACGAGGAATAAGGAATTCTTAACTAAAGCAATATGAATTCATTAGAGACTCTCAAAAATCCCCCCCCCCCAGGTTTTAAATGAGAATAAATGTTTTATATTCTCAATAAAATACACTCTATATAACAACAAAAACAAGGCAACAAGGAGTTGCCCAATCATAATGAAATTTCGTATGCAAAGACATTTCTATCGAGCATGCAAACAATTAAAATTTGGTGTCCAATGACTGAATAGCGGGAGCTACAGCGCATCGGATCTGCACACTCAGCATGTGTATATAAGATACAATTCTTTATCTGATGGTCATAATTTCTGTTGCATTGCAATTTAGGATACCTTTCAATGACCTGAAAAAATGCCTCACTGCAGGATTTGAGCTCATTACGAGCAACTGTCAGAGTGTGAAAGAGGCAGGTTGGGTAAATTGGAGAATCGTTCATATGGGTCAAAGCGACCTGCACACTAGTGTCTCACATGACCATTCACAGACGGTTGATGCAGTGAAATTTATGCTTGTGCGGACCGCTACGCCACCTGCCACTCACAACTGCACACTGTTGAACAAGATTACAGTAGTGCTTGGCTCGATCAGGTTAGAATCATGTTAACTGAGGACGTATAGTGTTTAGCAACGAATCCCGCCTCCAACTATGTCCCGACGATCATCAAAGATGCGTCTGGAGTTGCCTAGGGCAGCGTGTCGATCCTGCTTTCAATATTGCACATCACACAGGTCCTCAACCAGGAGTTATAGTCTGGGGTGCCATTTCTTTTGACAGTCAGACCCTTTGGTCGTCATTAGAGGCACACTTGCAGTGGTACATCTACGACATTTTGAGAACTGTTTTGTTACTGTTCCTTTTGTAGTACCCTGGCAAGATAATGCCAGATCACATACAGCACATTTTGCTATGAACTGTCTTGGAGCTTTTCAAACATTTCCTTGGCCAGCCAGATCTCTCTCCTATTGAGCAAGTTCGAGATATGATAGGAAGATGATTGCATCTACCAGGGAATATTAATGATCTGACCTGAAAATTGGAGCAAATTTGGCAAGAAATATCGCAGGAGACATCAGGGTGTTTTTTTACTAAGCCACGTCGTGCGGCAGCTTGCATTTAGGCTAGAGGTGGGTCGACACTTTATTGAGCTCATTATTTTGTAACTCTGGAATGCATCTCATTCAATTTTTCTAAAATTTTAATCATTCGTTATTCTTTACATAATCTTTCTACCCACCAATCTTTAACTCTATCGGACAACTCGTTCTTCGTGCATCTTTTTTTTGTTATAAAGTGTATAGACGAAATCCTCTTTCTAAAATACACTTCATATTTATTAAAGATTCAGAACCAGTTTTATGAATGTATATTTTTAGAGTGTAGTGATTTTTCAGATAGCTTTGAAACACATTGCAAATTGCGACAGTCTTAACTGATAACATATTTTGCTGATAAGTGTTTACTTTGTTCTCCACAATAAGGTAGCAAGAAGGAAAAAATATCCAGTTTTTTCGAAACTTCGCAGAGTTCAGCATTTTAATTGAAGCAAAATTCTTGGACGTAATAAGAGTGGTGGAATATTTTAATGTAAACAGATTTTAGAATCTGAATCATGACACACAAACCAAGAAACATACCTTTCTTGGTAACAGAATTATATTTAAAACACAAATTGAGATTTAAAAAAAAACAGCAGAACTCAAATGTGTTGATTTGAATTTCTTAATGTTGGATGCATTAATATTATATGTTCTAAAAAGTTTCAAAAGTCAAAGTGCTATTCCTCCTACAACGATTTATGTACACATTATGAAATATGATTTGCAAATATGTCTAACAATGTACAACCAAAGTTAATATGGGTTTTCTATTAGCATGACTGATATTCATGAAATGTTTTTTCCCCCCTTTCTGAATGCTTATTGAAAGTTCCTTGAAAAAGATGTTAATTATAAATTCAACTATTTTTTAAAAAAATAAATATTGCTTTGATTCAAAAATGCATACCAACTTTAGTTACATGTACCAATAGCAATAAGTAAAAAAAAATGTCACAGCATTTGGCTCAATAGAAAAAACTTCAGCAGCTGCACTATGAATCTAGCATAAAGATATTTTTTATATACAAATACAATCATTAAAAAAAAACACTGCATACTCACCTTAAATACAAAATTTTAAAAAATTTACATTTTCCAACAAATATTTATTGTTTTATTGGTTCAATTATCTTTTATTATTCTATACTGGTATTAAACTGAGATATATTTTTGTTCTCAATACTTTTCTTTTAAATTTTATATATTGAAAAGACAATTAGCACATAGACATAAAAATATACAGAAGTGAAGGTCCACTTAGAGTTTTCTGTAAAAGTTGCTGGTGGGGAATTTGCAATTCGTTATTTCTATCAAAAGAAGAGGTACTTCGGTACTGTTGACCAATTTTGGTACTGTCAAATTTGCCAAATGCTGTCATTATTGACTGGATATATTCTTCCACTATTGATAGCATTTAGCCATGTCTTTTAAATTGAATAAATTGGTCAACAGTATAACATGCAAGTAAATATTTCAATGAGGCAGCTAATATTTTGTCTTCAGGAATGCTGTCAGGTAAAACATTTACATTCAGAAACTATGTAAAATTATTTGGTCTTGCGTATTGTACCACAAATCAAATTCGTCAAATCAAAGGGCGTCACCAAATGCTGTGATATACAGCCAAAAGTAAAAAATGCTTTGCATGCATTTTAACCCAACAATAATAATGATAACATTTGGAGGTCTTTTGATTGGGTGAAATTGATTGATGATTGCAAGATATGGTAGTTTTCCGTTTCACAGGAGCAAATTCCCCCATGTTGGTGTTATTTGTAACAACACAAAATATACACACAAAAAAATGTTAGTTCTCATTGGTTTTTCCTATATCTTTGATGCATTACAAAAAAAGATTATAATAATTAAAAAAGACCGCAACTGGTTTTGAAAATGTGGTGGCAAAAGGTTACCAGCGGGAATATTCCGTTTGGCGTCAGTTTGGTGACTTCATCACTAGCGCTGGCAAAATGGAAAAGTATCAATATTATAATGTACCTTCAGTGCAGGTTTATTTATTGGGCACTTGGGACAGGTGCCTGGATAAGCTAAAAACCAGATTTTCCTTGGATCTGCCAGTGGCGGTAGAACTGCAGAACTTCTACAGGATCTTCCTGTAGAACCGCAGCGCCCAAAATGAATTTAAACCAACACTGTGTACCTTTAGAATAGTATAAAGATAACTTACAAAATTATAAATTTGAATTCAAATTAATAGGATACAAAAATAAACAATACCAATCTATCAAAATGGTCAAAAGTTAAATCACAGTGATTAAAATATCAGAATAAAATGCAAACAATACTTAGTCATATCCTGTGTTTATGATAACAGCTTTGGGTCTATTAGAATTCACCAATATTTCTGTTGTATGAGAAGCTTTCTCGGAGGGTTCATGTTCAATATATTGTATTTTTTTCATTCCCAACCATCAAGTTCTTACCATAAATGTTCAATAAAAATTAAGGAATTGAGTTACATGTTTGAAAATGTGTGGCATGTGATACAACAGACAGACAATGCATATCATATGTTTGGGATCATTTTCCTATTGGAAGTGGAAGTTTTTCAATATATGAAGATTACGTGCAATTTGTTGAAGATTATACTTCAAGATATTTAAGTAGACATACTTGTCTTGTGCAAACACCTGCAACTAACATGCAGCCTCATACCATCACACTTTAGACCTCATGTTTTACTATTGCTTGAATATTCATTTTTCTCAGCTCAATATTAGTTTGTTTCCAAATTAAATTATTTCTGTTACAATGAATAAAGCTGATTATACTTTTATCAGAAAACAATACATTCCACCCTAACATGCTATCTTTATTCAAATGTTCCCTTGCAAAAACAAGCCATTTCTTTTGATTAGTTTTGCTGAAAAATAGTTTTTTTCTTATAATCATCTTAATGAAAAATTCTGCTGATAGTTTTTGGATAAATTGACTTTTTAAAGTCTGCCTTAAGTTGTTTCTAATCCCATATTGCCTAGCAATGCTTTATCCTTCCTTAAGTGGTGTAACAATAGTACTCAAAGAAGTTATTGGAATAACTTTAAAAATATTGAAAAGTTTTCCCTTTTTTATGAAATAGCTATTTTAGCAGTCTCATTTTGGAACATTTATCACACTACCAGATAATAGGAATTTTTTTTCTGGTGGTTTTTATTGCGTACTGACTCTTATTCACAATTTTTTCTTTCAAAGATTGATTTTGATTCTTATAAACAGATGATTGTTTTCTTTCTTCAATTGCAGTCCCCTACACTCACTAACCATTTCAAAGCTAATTGAGCTATTAGTGCTACTTTGGTTAGATTAAATTATTAACTGTTTATTATCGCTTTGATTGATACATGCAGAATGATGCACATCTTATTTTGCATAAAACTCAACACCCTGCTTATATTTTTGTCTTTTTATCATGATGGTCTGAAAAGTTAAAAATATATAACAGTTTATTAATTTGAATTTAAAATTATTTTTAATTAATATTGTAAAGATAGTATAAATAATATGTATTTTGATAAAAATAATGAATTTGCAGAATTTAATCCCCAGTTTTTGAGAGAATGTTGTGGCTTCATTTATGTTCACCAACATATAAATGTATGTGATGCTTCGTTGCAATATTTGAAAATTTCTATATCTGAGTATTTATATTTAAATAATTTTATGTAGATTCTGAATGTAAATGTGTTAACTCACAGCTTTCCCTAAGACAAAATATTATCTGTGTCACTGAAATATTTAGTTGATAAAATTCATCTATGTATTAACAATAACTATGCTTGACTGAAAAGAAAACCATGATAAGAATAATGGGCATAGCAATAAATAAAACACATATACAGGGTAAGAATAACACACATCTAGTAAACTATATCATCTGTGAAAGATTTATATATCACTTTTTACCTTTATCTACTTTCGGATGACTATTGAAAGAGGGTATTAAGAATTTGTAATTAATGTTTATTTAAATAACAAAATAAATACTTTTTTTATGAATTGAAAAAAATAACTAGTTACTGTATATAACAAATAAACATACATAAATATTCTAAAAGATTCATAAGATCGTCATCAGCTGCATAATTTGGTGAGCTGCATTTATGCTATCATCAGTGGCGTAGCCAGGTATCTAAAGGTGCTGAAAAAAATGACGGCCCTATCTCGGTTGGATTTTATCAAGTAAAAATACATAAATATTTTAAATATACAAAGCTACAATTTTTTGTTTACTGTCTTCTCTTTCTTGACTTTGTCTGCACTTAAATGCACTGCTGCTTTTTTTATCCTTAATTTCAGTTTTATAATTTATGCAATACATTTTGTATGTGCTCGAGTACTTACCGATGTTAAAAGGAAGTAGGTTACAAAATGGTCCACCGAGATAGACAGAAAATGATACAAAAAATATGCATGAACAAGAAAATACAATACAATTTTATCATAATTATTTAAATAAAAAACCTCTGCAAAAAAAGCAGAGGAGGGGGAGGGGGAATTACATCAACCTGTTGCAGATATTAGAAGATTGGAAATATTGAAACAGGAAACTAGCTTACTATGAATCATATCGTTATTAAAAATAGAATGTAACTAAGAAGGAATTGCCTTTTGTAGGTTTTTAAGATGTAGTAATAAGTATCTAACATGTGTCTTAATGGAATAAGAAAGCATATGAGATCGAATTTAATCAAAGGAAAAACAAAGGTTCTATTGTATAAAAATCATTTAAGATCAGAATTAACTTATGCATGTGAAACTTGGTCCATGTCTCGAATAGATGAGAACATGACAAGTATCTACGAAAGGAAGATTTGAAGATTTATTTTTGGAGGAATTCAGGAAAATGGAACATGTTAAAGGAGATCAAATTTTGAGCTCTATCAATCATAAAATGAATCTGACATTGTTAACTTCATCAAAATACAACAAATTAATCAGCAGGTCATGTTGTCAAAATGAATGAAGATTGCACCACTAAAAAAAGTCTTCAATGCTCAACCAATTAGCATATGAAGAAAAGGCAGGCAAAATCTTAGATGGATTGATGGCCTGGAAAAAGATCTCCTAGTTTTTTGAGAATTAAGAATTGGAGAACTCTAGTAGGAAGCAGGCTGGCCTGGAAAAAGCTCCTTGAGAAAGCAAAAATCCACCCTGGGCTGCTGAGCCACTAAAAAAGGAAGTTTTACTTCTGTCTTTTCTTTCCTACTAATATGCCACATATTTATGTATAACTGTGAGAAAAACAGTCCCATCGGGAAGTGAATCGTCTTAGCTTTTCCTCTGCAGTTAAGAAATTTAAACATGGCCAGATATTCATTGACTTGAAAATCATTGGTTAATTTCAAATATCTATTAAAAAAAGTGCTTATTTATATATAAAAAAACAAACAGTTTCTTTGCACTAAAAATGATGTAGCATTATTGTAGAAAATGGGTAAAAATGTGAGAAGCAATACAAAGTATGATGTAACATTTGAGTATAATTCAGGACTCACTACAAGATTTCTATGCAACAAGACTTAAATTGTACTCACTACAAGATTTCTATGCAACAAGACTTAAATTGTACTCACATCTGAATTTTAGATTTGTTTCAAAATAATAATTCTTTTGATCTCAGCTGTTCATACATATATTGTTTTAACACATTTTGATATAGAGAAAACAAAAAGAAAATAAAGATTTTAAAACTTTATATGAGAAATCAAAACAATGCTTATCAGTTTTAGGGACAATGAAGTCAAACACGACAGCATGTAGAAAAATGTGTAAGATTCTTTTTGTGTTTGTAAGGAATTTTTCTCATTGTATAATATCCCTAATGTTCATAACAACTCAGAAAAGTAGTCATCAACCTCAGAGATGTCTTAAGACTTCTTGAGACACTGGGCCCCTATGCAGAAACCACCAGGGACGTTTTTATTGAATTGGTTGTATATACATGGAAAACTCAATAAAAGTAATCCATAATAAAATGAAGTTTTATTTTAAAACTCATTTTCTACATTTTAAATTAACAAAATAACTGTGTTTTCAAAATCAACTGTTAATAATATTTCATTTTTAATACTCATCAAGCTTAAATTATTGAAATGGGATTGAATCGTATGATTTCTTGATTCATTTTTGACCAATTTGAGATTTGAAAATGAACACTCACCATTCGCGTTAGTAATCATTGACAAGAAAATTTTCATTACTACTTCAATATTTGGGAACACTGTGAATATATTACTATACATGTATTAAGAATTTCAGTCCCTTCATCTAACAACAGTTAATCTGCAGAATTTTTTCTTATAAATCTTTCTTCCCCACCTTCTTCTCTTTGCTTTTTCTTCATTTTTCAGCATCAATAATCATATGACTTAAAATGTTTATATTCCAAATTCAATTCAATTGTCGTAAAATTTCAAGCTTAGTATTTTAATTTCACTTTATATGTATCCCTGAATTATAAATATTTTTAGAAAACCCAAGCAGTCCAATTATTTCATGTTTTTACTGTGTGTTTGTATGTTGCAAATTGGAGAATCAATTATTGGTATAAAGATTTATACTTTAAATTTCTGGCAATGGCTGCTCTCAATCATTACATCAGTGTCTTTGTTTACTTCAAGGAAAGGTACCCCAGCACTATGTTGTCTTATAAGCTTATGAACACTTCGTTACTTCTTTATAAAATTATTTCATTGACTTATGATTTTTGTATGTCATTAACTATTTTAACAAACCCATATTTTTACTCTGGATAAATAAGTTTACTTTGTCAACAGGAGTCAAAATGTCATTCCAAAGGAGAGTTAAAAAAGTAGTTAGCAATATGTTAATTAATCTTGTTATTCAAGTGTTTTGCAATTGTTTTAAGTGTTTTTGAGTATCTGCTACCCGTAATTCATTATTAATTAAACAATCAAGGCTCATGACAATTTCTGTATATCTAGAGCTTACAGCTTTTAATTGCATCAGTGCAAACTGACAGTGTTTTTTAATTTTTATTTCAGTTTAAATTTAAAGTCCCTACGATGGGTTAATGGGAAAAATTGTAGAGATTTTGGAAAAAGTCAAAGTGAATTGTTACATTACAATGTTATACTCTACTCCTTGAATGTCAATTAAGTTAAAAAAATGTCCTGCATTTACCACACATTTCTTTATTTCTTAAAGTCGGGCTTGCATTCCTGAATATTTCCATGGCACGTTCAAGGTACTGTCATACAACTGAGCTCTATAAACACTAAGTGAAGTTTTGGTACTTTCTAAAAATGAAACCACAATATCTGTCATATACTCTGCAGTATGTCCATTTACATTAATAAACTGTACAAATCTCTTAATGTGTGCTCCTATTTAAACAGATTGTAAAATAAATGTTAGTCAATTGGCATATCTGGTGTAGAATTGGCAGAAATAAAATATCTGTATATTAATGGGCCAGGTCTTGGAATCGTGGCTCAAGAGTCCAAGCCTAGTACCACTGAAGACCCACCATGTAGGAGGGATGATGCACTTTAAATATGTCGAGGCTCAAACATCCTCCCATTAGTGTGGTGTGGAAGTTATGAGGGGAGATGCCAGCTCAAGTGTCATCAATAGCCCCATGCAGCTTTATAGTGCAATGAAAAAAAATCCTCTTACTCTGTATTTGAGTGGCGATAATTTGCAAGACTTTTGTGACACAATGACTCATGAATTCCAGACCAATTACAGCAATAAGAAGGATTACCTTTTCCAGAATTGTATTATTTTCTACATGTTCATCTAAAAGGGGATCAAACTTACTTAGAAGTTCCAAAGTGCCTAAATAATTTCCGTTACTCACTGAACCAATAGTTTAATTTTCACCTCTGAAAGGGAGTCCTGATATTAGGAACTTTACAACAGCCATAATTCTCTTTAGCACTTTTTTCCTGCAATGATGTTCATCCCTGAATTGTATAACAAGTTAGCTATCTATACAACTAGATAACAGTAATTGACTGTGGTAGTTCATCATATACTTTGTGTTCATTCACGTTGCAAAATTGCCATACTAGCACGCTCTCAATCCTCAAATTTATTACTGTTGAATGTATAATTGGAAAATGTAAACAATTTACAAGTGAAAAAGGCATATTTTTCTTTCTGACAGGGAATATACTAGTCATCCATAGTCTACAACCTCACCATTACATAACTCTCTTTTTAACAATACTGCAGAAAGGCTTCTTGTTTTATTTTATTAATTCTTTCATTGCATACACGTGTTGGTTTTTCAAAGTTACCATTTTTTTTTGAACCAACTGAAAGGCCTTTCCCAACCTAATATGATTGTAAATTTTCACCGATATATGAAAGTCCAAACTCTGAATTTGTTCTTTCAATAAAAATATTTGAAACATATTATTAAATTTATTTCAGTAAATCTTATTGTTCATTCTTGAACACTCAAATAGTTGGCTTTTCCCTGTCCTTCAATTTGAAAAGTATTGAATATACTGATAGAAGTGATAGAGGAAAATATAGATGCTGAATTTGTATTAATGAAAAATTTGGTAATTTTTACTAGATTCCTGCTTTTCGAGTTTTGAAGCACCACTTTTGAAAGTGGAACTGAGGTTTAAAATAGGTACCTACAACTTTTTCCTTAAGTACAAATTTTAAGAAGACAGTATATAACATACATTGTCAAATACTCATATAAATAGCTTTCAAGAAATAAACATACAAGATGCACAATTTCACAGTCTGCCACGTTGGACTAAATGAGTAATGATGGAGTATGGTGGTAGGGAGGAATGTGATGACATGACTATAATGCAGTTTTGCTACTGTTGCCATATAGTTCGGTGTTTCCACTTGTCTAAGAATAACATATGAGGATAAAAATTATCCTGATCTTATGGTGGCCAAGTCGAGAACAAAATGAAGCCCCCTGGAGGGCAAGGCCCTGGACCTAGTTGGCCCATACCGAAGACGTTTTTGATAAACCTATGGTCTCTATAACTGATAAGTACCAGGAAAACTGTGATTCAGTTACATTGAAAAAAAATCAGAACCAAATATAAGAAATTAAAGAATTTTATATATTGAAAATAAATAATAAATTTAAAAAAAATGCATTCACTTTAAAATGAGAAACAGGGAAATGCTTCATGTGCAATCCAAAGAATTGATAAAATTTTTTTAAAAAATCATTCAGTTATGAATATTTTTTTGTAGTGACACTGCTAATATTGGTGCCACAATTTAGGACATCAAATGGTTTAGAAATTCAATAAAGATATATTTTTCAAAAGCATATTAAATAGTAAGAAAGCCCATTTTATTAATATTTTTGTTATTAAAATAGCTTGAATTTTCAGTAATTAATCTTGAATAATAAATACAATTCATATTATTCTATTTACATTTTTCTCGAATAGCATATTTATAGTAATTGACATTTTGGAACTTTTTAAAATTGTAAATAAATATACACAACTTATATCATCACACAGTATTTTATTTTGAACATAAATTTGAACAAATGTACAGACTTACACAGCACTTCAAGCACACAAAAAAACGACCATGCGCATGGTATCTCATACCCAAGGGTGTTTACATTGTTTTTTGCCGTAAAATTTGCATATAAAGGTGAAAAGGGAAGAAAAGTAAGAAATACAATATGTTTATTACACTTTTCACAGGTAAATTTAGTTTTTCTGTTTTTTTTATTAGGACATTCAGAAGGTTTATACAGCCCTTTACTCTTCATTGAGAGTGCGATGTTTTCATTGGAACTTTTTTTAATTTTGTACGAGCATTGCTTGCTGCTTTTCACATTCTTCTGTAAATTGAAATCCTTAAACACTTGAGAAATCAGCATCTGGCTCAATGTTTAGTAGGTGGTTTCTGACTACTTAACAAAATAATTTGCACATTTCCTGACGCAACGTTCAACAGCAAAAAATATTGTCATAGGCTAATGATTACATTTTCTAGTCATTGAATGTGACATGGTCATTTTATAATGGATGATAACTGATCCCTCAGTTAAATTATCTGGATAGATTTCAGTACAGGAATCATACTTACAATTATATTCTTCATCATTTGATTCTTCCTCATCAACCCCACAAAGTCTTTCTTTATCCCAAAATGCTGTTGTACTATATCTATTAAATACTGTATCTATAAAATTACTTAAATATCACATTTCTTCATCATAACTACAATATTACACCATTGCAAAAGAAAGATTTTAAAGCGTGCTCATGTGTTTAGAACTGTAACAGCGATTCATGCGCAGGGTATGACATACTCAAAGAGGCGGTATCCAAAAATATATGTTTAGAATTCACCTATAAGGTAAGGCCTCTCAAAGGATATGACCTTAAAGTCAGCTACACGAGAAACCATTCATTTTCCGAAAAAAGTTCAGATGGAGTTTTGAAAAAGTTTGGTGGTGGATATGACATACCCTGTGTGTGAAGTGCAGGGTTAAAAATGAGAAATTCCAAGAATTAAAAAATTATATTCTTCGTAAAAAATTGTGTCTCTAGCAAAATAATTCAATTATTATTTAACTTCAAAAGCAGAAACCTACTTTAAAATTCATAATACAATACACATTACAAATTATACAAAAGAGATGATTTACCTTCAAACTTCGAATGTTAATTCAATTCTCAATTATTCAAAAAGAGCTAGGAGTAATATTTGCAGTACAGTTTTAAATCTCTTCGAAATGATCATTGTGGCATAAAAAATATCCATAAATTTTAATGCAAATTACTCCTTGAGATCTTTTTTTTTTGAACAAGTAATCTATTTCAACAAATTATAGCGAATAATTAAAAAGCAACTCAAAACAAACTTGAACTTTAAAACGGTTTCACGAACAAATTCATGCCTTTAGTGCTGTATAATTATCCCAAATGATCTTACAGATAGTTAATTTGTTGCTAATGCAGCTTAAGAGGGCCGAATTTAAGAAAATTAGCATTTGCCATAAATTAATATTAAATCATTTTGATTCATGCTTAGTAACAGAACGAAATGCTTCTCAGGCACGTAAATATACATTCCCTCTTTCATATACAGAAATTTTCCCTTCTGTCCTGATATCAGCGCCCTCCTGTGGTTTCGTTTTTATTATATTATGAGCCTTTCTGTCTCCATCCGATTTCAGGCATTTGCCAAGTTGGAGAAGGAAATAGTGTGGGCTTGTGCTGTGTATTTCATTTCGAAAACTGCGGAAATAAAATTATTTCTCTTTTGAAATAATCATACATTTGAGACATATAGATACTTATTTTGTGAATTAGATGGTCCAAAGGAACAGATGGAATGTATAGCACCTTAGAAAAAGCGATTGAATTTGGGTAAGTACAAAGGATTGAAATTGTACAACATGGCGGCTGCGCAGTCTTAGTAAATTTCATGTGCGTAAATGCGCGTGATGTTCTGAAGAGTCAGGCATGGCGTTAGAGAGAGCTCCTGAAGAAAACGAATGCTTTATCATTGGTGCGTGTGTATTGACAGGATAAGGGTTGTCTAGTTTGGCGCTTTAACGCTTTTCTTTGTGTGAGTAATTCATTTCGGTATTAATGATTGCTAAATTTTCTGATTTTGCTTGTACTTAAAATATAAATCTTTTTCATGAATAAAATTTCATGAGTGAAGTATTTGTTTTTTGAATTTATTAAAATAAGGAAAGCAGAGTAAATTATCAATAAAGCAGTTGTAGGAATTTTATGTAAATACTCTTAGTAATAATTTTATGTTAACACCAAAAATGAAAATTTATTTTGATATTAAGTTGTACCTTTATGAAAATATATTTTGAAATATTAATAATTTTAAAAACCAGTAATTGTTAATGTTTCACTATTTTGCAATTGTTTTTTTTTTATCCTTTAGAGTATGAATTTTCCGAAACTCAATCTTTATTTCCCAAATGACATATTCACTAATGAGATTTCATATATAATATTTTATATGTTTTATGAGTAAAATTTTGTAAAAAAAAGAAAAGTAAAGTATTAGTTCAAAAATTCACGCTGCCTTTTGGAAAAAGATTGCTAAGCTATCGAAATTTACGTAAAATTGAAATTATCAACATATCAAAACAAAACAATGTTTAGGAGTTTCAAATACAAATTGAATGTTTTTTCAAAAAATTAAAACATTTTTTTGCATAAATTTTTTATTGTATTTTTTTTCTACTTTTTTACTTATATATATTATTTCGTTGTTTGGTACATATGTGTTGTCGCACTCGTGGCTGGTGTGTCATGAGTTTGAGCCTAGTACCACTGAAGTAGTACTACTCCGTGTAGGGGATGTACGTTAAATTTGTCAAAGCTCAAACATCCTCTCGTTGGTGGGGTGTGGAAGTTAGGAGAGGGGAGGTGCCAGTTTAGAGGATATCCTTGTCTCTTTATCATGGTTCAAAATTGCGAGGTTCATCACCAAAAGCCTTTGAATTGCTGATTAGTGCAATGTTAATGTTCACTCACTCACTATGTATGATTGCAACTGTATTGGCGACATTATATGAAACGAAGCATATGGTTGCCAATTCAGCGCGTATGACACATGCGAAATCAGGGTTGTCAAATTGACAAGTTATCTTGAACATTGCCATTGTTGCGATAGTAAATAAGTTCCATTGCCTTTTATTTTTTAAAATAAATTTATTCTTTTTTCTGAGGATGTATGTATTTGTTCAGCTAATTTTAAATCTATGTATTCAAAGAAAGAAAGATGATTCCTGAAGTTTATTTTGTGGATCCCCTTCATGATTTTAGTATAAGAAACAAATTGATTCTTATATTTGTATAATTTATGCAACTTTTTTTATATAGAACTCCACAATTCAATCAAGAATGGAAAGGGGGGGGGGACCCAGAATCAGGGTCTTTAAATATCACATTGATTGATTAATAACCTTTCATTTTGAAGATAATTGTATGATTTCCAGCAATCAGTGATAATTATATAACTCAACTCTATGTTCATTTTAAGAAGTTTGTAGAAGAATATCCTTCATTTTTTTTATCATCAATTTAAAAAATACAGCAACTTATTAGAAACATGTAAAATTGGGTTCTGCCTTTGTAATGAATTTATCGTATCAGATATTATCACCAATTCTTGTGTTGGTGGCAGATCAGAAAAGTAGTTACCAACACATGGTTCCTAAAATCAACAAATACTCTTCATTTTGTGATTTTCAATAAGAACACCTACCAACTTATTTGTTACCATTTGATTTTTGTACTAACTTACTTGTTATCATTTGGTTTTTGGGTATTTACATATTAGTGTCACAAGTATCACGCCATGTTATCAAAACAACACAGATTCTTATGTGTTCTATTTGAAGAAAAATGATTCTCTTGGCACAATTTTGATCACGTTGACCTAATATGCAAGTATCAATTTTTGTACCAACTTGTTACTATTAAATTATATTTTTCACCACAAATCAACTGTTTGTCCCCTTGAGAATTTCTCTTTCTTTTTTACCAAAACATATCATTGCAACTTGAAGATTTATCTGTATTTAGTATTAAATCCTGAATCATGCACCACTGTAACTAGTACAGAAAACATAAATATAGTATTAAAAGATTATTCCTTTTTTAATGTTTAAAAGATAATAAGGGTTAATTAAAAACAGAACATGTGTTAATGATAAGTATTCCACTGTTAAATTGATCCAGTTAATGGAAAAAAAGTTTGTCAATTTGTAATCATTCTCAAATAAACTGACTTCAACATTAACATTTTTATAAATTTCGTAACTTTTAGGAACTGTAATGAGAGGAAATTATTCATGCTTTTAAATGTGTATTTTTTTAAAAACATTTTGTGATACATAAAGTTTTTGATGCTTTTCTCATTTTAATATGGATATATGAGAAAAATCTCATCAGTTGGTACAATTCCAGTCAAGCCTTATGCTGATCATTTGAGTGACTAGAAATCTTAAATTTTGTCCATATATTGGTAATGAATGCTTTTCTTCATTGTGAACTGGGTGATACAGAATTTGATTTCATGCTTTTTATTATTTGCAGAGTATTTTTTGGTAACATTTTTTAGCTTTAATAACAGGAGTTTACACATATATCATAACCCTTTAACTGTGTCATTCCTGAGACTATCTTGGGCAATCGTTTAATTTTGTTGTTGTATATACACCTATTTATTCTTGTTCATTTTTATAGAAATTGGCTGTTTAAATAAAAAAATCTTTAAAGCTCTTTTTTTTTTTTGCAATGGTGAATTTTTGAGTGTAATTTTTATAGTGGTTCATTGTAATGACAAATCCAAATACCCTATTTCGAAATGCATCATATGAAAATGCATCATTTAAAAAAAATAAATCCTTTTCTAAAGGATTAAAAACATTTTTTTAGATTTATTAGTGATTCCTCATTAAAAAGATTAGTCCTTGAATTTTTGATTAGTTGTTTATTGGTTATTCTTTATAGAAGAATATCATAATGGTTTAAATGTACCATACTAATTGGTTTTAAATATTCCCTAAACAGTGATGTGATTTCTATCAATAACTAATAGTAATTCCCTTCACTTGAACACATTTCATTTTTTATATTACTTTTTCCTTCCCTGAATATAAAAATGTTGAATTTGAATAATTCCATCTCTTGTATTTTTGTCCTTTGAGTGATGTGCACACTTGAAATAACTCTCCTGATGCAAAAATGAAACAAATGATAATGAGACAATATATAGAAGCTTTGTTAAAAATAATTCAGGGCGAATAATTGTTTTTAAGAGGCTGTGACATGTATGGAAAAACTTTACAAAAGCAAATCTAAAAAGCTTGATGTAATACGTAGTGACAAACATAATAATTAATAGATACAAGAATGTGAGATGAGAAAATAAGAGTTGTAAATTAATACGCACAAAATACAGTAAGAAATTATTTCAATAGGTTAGGTATAAAAACTATTAGTTATTTTATAAAATTTGGTAGACTTTTAAAAATAATATCCTTTATAGAAAAGGAAATACTCTTCTAATATATTTTTATTTGTTGATAATTCCAGAAAACTTCAGTGTCAGAATGGTAAGCTTTGAGATTTGATCATGGCATCTTTTGATTTTAAAGTTAGACCATGCTTAAAAGATTTTAGACCAAGAAATGATTCTGCCATACTTGAAATAATTCTATGTGTTATCTCACTATAAATTGTTCCTTAATTAGCTGAAAATAAATAAAAACATTTTGCTAGTTCTTTAAGTAAACATAGTTTTAATTGTAAGATATATTTTAGATTAATTCTTCAATATTCATTCTATAATTATAATGCGAGGGTCACTTTGAAATTTTTGAGATATTGCTTGGTTTTTAAAGTTATATCTGCAAAATTTTAGGAGTGTTCAAAGTAGTTTCCTCCAGCATTACTGCACTTTTGCAGATGAATTTTCCATGGATTACATGCCTCAGACCATTCATTTGTTGGAATTGATGGAAAAAAATGCATTTATGGTCTCTTGAATCTCTTCTGAATGAAAACGATGTCTACATAAGTTTTTTTTTTATTAAAAAATAACCAAAAGTCACACATAGATCTGGAGAATAAGATAGGTGTTCAATCACTTGAATTTGTTTTTGTCTAAGAAACTCAACTGTTAATCCGGTTGTATGAGAAGATGCATTGTCATGGAGAAGCATTAGTCCCATAACCTTAACTTCTTGGAGAATCTCTAGAAGATTTTAAGTGGTAAAAATTTTTTAATTAATTGTAAGTTTATTTTTTCATAATTCATATTGTTCCCATTTTGTAATATGTATATATATCCTTTCTTTAGAACTAAAATGATTTCTTTATGTATGACTTTTGTATATTTTATTGCATAATTATTGAAATTGGTATTTACATATTACTGTAACCATATTGGTGACATTATATAAACGAAGAATATGGCTACCAATTCAGTGCATACGACAGATGCAAAATCAGGTTTGCCAACTTGGCGTTTTATCTTTAACATTGGCATTGGTTGTGATAGTCCACAAATACCATGAAATCAAAAATGTATATATTTCATCATTAAATCTACAAAACTCTAGAATTGTGTAATAATGTAATTGATTTTGCTCAAACTTTGTATTAAATGTGTTACTTCCAAATGTAATAATTCCAAAAAGAGATGATTTTTCTCACTTTTAATAGCATTAGATTGATCAATATTTATTCCTTATTTTATTACATATACATATATAAAATAAGAACCTTTTTTAGCTTGAAAAAAGTATTACTTTGAATACTTTTCAATATTAAACTAAAATTATTTGACTATTATAGAATATTAAAATTTTTTTATTTCAGTTAACCTACTGTAAAGGGTCATGATCCAAGCTCGAAAAAATGGCAACATTACTAAAGAGCGAAAACTTGAGGATCCAGTTACCAGCTCTCCATCCCCAAGAACAGCCCCTGTTACTATTAGAACAGTTCATTCTCTCGATCAACGTCGAGCCACTTTTGTTACAAATACAGTAGGTGGACCCACTGCAGTCATATTATCTGAAGGCAGTGCCATTCCAGAGGGTAGTACTGTACAATATCGTCGAGTGTCCATTGGGTCGCAACTGCAGCATGTAGTAACACCTGTTCAAGTTCAAGGTTAGTGTTTGAGGTTTAATTTTCAAACTGTATTCTTGTATTAAAACTTAAAATAACACTGTTTAACTCTAAGCTTAAATTTAAACTGATAAGTTTAAATTCTGTATGTAATATTTGGCATTTGTTTTAAAAGAACCTTTTTTTAAAATTCTGTATAGAAAAATACAGTTGGACACTGATTTAACGAATTCATCGGAATCAAACATTTTATTCATAAATTCGAAATTGTTTGTTATATCAGGGTCCAAACAAAATATAATTTTTTTTCACTTACCTTTTGGAAACTCTATAATGAGCAACTGCTAAAAAAAAATATCAGTAGTGCAAAATTACATGCTTTTTATTCAACAGCCAAAAATATTATTAGTGAATTATTATATACCTGTTAATAGGACATTTTAAATTATAGATTACCAGATGTTTGACAATTTTTTGATTCCTGGCTTAAAAAAGTTCGTTTTTGACTTTATGTAGAGAAGAAAATTCTGTGTCATTTACATCTTCTGCATAAATTATGTTTTTACAGTTTCTGAACAATGTAAAACATTATAAAATGTAACAGTTTTTAATGAGTTTCATTATCAATTCCTGTATCAGAATCGCTATTCATTGACTCTTGACAAATCAACAATTTCCTCAACTTCAGTTACACAGTTAGACAGTCTGCCATCAAATGTAACATAATTGTTAAAATCATAAAATATTCCCTGTGTTGTGATGTTTGATGCAATAAGAAAGGAATTTTGTGTCCTACTCAAAACTTGCATGATAGGTTACACTCAAGATTTATCTGCACCTGCAAAGTTTAATAATGGTCTGCATCCTTTCCCATAGAAATTTGCTGCTTACAGGTAAAGTCTTTTTATTTCGGTCAAAAAGAATGTGTCATTTGAAAAGAAATCCAATTTTTTCTTATGCAAAACTAATACAATTTTTTTTTAGCTGTTGAAATAATTTATTAATTTGTGGTTAATTATTCGTTAAATAGGGGATTTTTTACTTCGGTTTAATTGAAAAAAGAGAAAAATTCGTTAAATAGAGGTTCAGTAAATTGGAGGTCGACTGTATGTAAACTGGTTACGTCTCTTTCTCTTTAATCAGTAAATGTTTAGTTTCTTTAAATAAATTGAGAAGGTATTTTTTTTGTCTTATTTAAGAAGGATTTTATTCTTTTTATCCTCTAGAATTAAGGGGAAAAAATCTGGAATCCTTTTAATTTTTAACTTTTTTCCATTTTCGAAAATTCATTTAGTAAAAGCTTAAACCCTACTCTGCAAGATTTATCTCAAAATTTCTGCATGTCTACCAGCATATTGTTGTAATTCTATTTTAAATTAACAGAAATAAGCTGTTCAATTTAAGATTATATAAGCCTTAAGAATAGAAAAAGCTCATTCAAAATTTTAAGCTGCTAACCTTTGAATTTACTTTGCGTACTTGAGGTTGGGGCAAGTGTCAGAGTGTAGTTAAATTAAATTTATTCTTGATTTGGTATATTTTCTTAGGTACCAGTACTACCACTACACCTGATTCTTCAAATCCAAGATGTACAGTTGCATCAACATCAGACCTCACCCACATTCTGGTGGCTGCTACTTCCAACTCTTCCCTTCATTCTGTAGAAGTACAAAATTCCATTGTGAATGTAAGTGCTTCCATGTCACAGCAGTTCCAGACTCTTGGGAACATTACAAATGTAGTCACAAGTGCTCAACGGACAGCAAATGCTGCAGTCATAGCTCAACCAGTGTCACAAACACAGAGGATAGTTCTGAACAGTGGTGGTATACCCGATGTCTATGCTGTGCACATAACCCCCACCACCTTAGGGAGTGGGAACTCTGCACAACAGATCATGGTATTGGACTCCTCTGCTAGTTTTACACCGGCAAGTGATGTGACTAAAGTTCACTCTTACAGTCTTGCAAGTGCATCAGTGCCGTCTTTGGCACCCACCAGTGCAATGCAAAATATTGTCATTAGTGCATCTGGACAGCCTATACAAATGGCCACCATGACACATAAGTCTCCCATTATCCATAATCAGCTGAAGACTGGTGTGAAGCGACAACTGCTTGCCACTAGTCCTATGCGTGCATGTGTGTTAACTGTAAATAATACAGAGTTGATGTTGCTCCTTTCCAGTGTAAATAAACTACTGTATGGTTTGATGCCATGTGAAGGTAAAGTTTCTAGCATTCCAAGCAGTCCTAAAGTTAAAAGGATAAAGTTAGAGAAGTCAGCTGTTATTACTAAAGATCTTGCAAAACGAAAAAAAGTTTCCGATTATATTGCAAAAAAGAATAACCTTCTGAAAATTAAATATTACCAGTCACAAGCAGAATATTATTTCTTAAAAAATGGCGGAAATCTTGTGGATTATGTAGCATGGAGAAAAAAAGTAAAACCTCAACTTTTAGATTATCTGAAAGCAAATCGCTTTAAGCCTACAGATGATGTAAAAATCATAAATGAAATTTTATCGGATACAATTCTGCAACCCATTGGAAATCCTGCAATTGTGTCCCAAGGTAGGTTTTTATTTTTAACTTTTATGAATAATGTTTTTGTTTTAGGATTATTCCTTTTTTTCAATGCGTCTGGTAAATTTTGACCATTATTAATGCTTTTTATTAAATTCATACATTTTTATACCATTTGTGTACATTTAGGTTATTCCTGTCCTGATGCATACAGGTAAGCCTCCTACAACACGATAGATACGTTCCTCAAAAAGCCGCATTATAAGAAATCGCGTTGTAGGAATATCTACACGTCACAAGTGACGTGTAGATATTAACAGAAAAAAGTTATTAAAAAAAATACTCAATATCTGAATCGTGTTGCAGCGAAATCGCGTTGCACAAGTACCACATTGTAGGAGGCTTACCTGTACCTTAAATCAAAAATTAAAAAACCCAGGCCTTTGCATTTAGCAAAATTAATGTTGGTAAAACTTTGTTCAAAAAGAAGGAAAATATGTGGCATAAAAAGCAATTACACTGACTAATAATTTTGTATTTAGTACAAGAGTAAAAATAAGCAAAATAGAAAAAAAGCACAGTTAATAAATAAACATGGTAATTACCTATTATAGGAACTAAGAAAAAAATGGTAAAAATCTTCTGTTAAGTGTATAATTTTTTTCAATAAAATTATAGCATTTTTTTTCTTTATTCTATAAATTGTATTCATTAGTGTTGTAAAAAACTGTACTTGCACATTATCACAACAGTGTTAGTGACAATATATGAAATGAAGATGATTATATGATTGCCAATTATCATGTACAACACATGTAAAATTGGGGTTGCCAACTTGGTGAGTTATTTTGAACATTGGCATTGATGCAATAATGTGTAAGTACCTAAAAAAACATCAAAAAAGCTATATTTTGCCACAAATCCAATATTTTAAATTTTGATATCCATGTTTTATGTGTAAGTACCTAAAAAACATCAAAAAAGCTATATTTTGTCACAAATCCAATATTTTATATTTTGATATCTATGTTTTAAAATACTCCAATGTAATAAAAAATTGTAAAAGTAAATAAGTACTTTTCATTTCACCAGTGCAAATCTCTTCAAGCAGACTTTATTGGAGACAACACACAGTATACACAACTGTTCTACACATAAGCCAAGTTTTTATTGGTTTTTCATTCATCTTTGATGGTGTTTAGGAAAAAGACGTTATTTCTAAGAAAAGTCTGATTTTTTTTAAATGTGCTGGTTAAAACTTACTAGCGGCAATATTTTATTTGGCATCAATTGTGTCATTTTGGCAAAATGGAGAAAGTACCATAAAATAAATATTGCCAATTTGAAGAATATTTTAAAATAATTTTTTCTTTTTAACTATTTTTAAAAATATTTCTATTAAAAAAGAATGCTGATTTGAAAGAAAATATACCAAAACCCGTGCAAAAAAACTGCCATTTTAAATTATTTTCTTTATAAATTTGTCTTTTAATTTTGCATGTATTTTTGAAGCAGTTGAATTAAGGATTATCTAAATGTTTTAATTGTATTTCATTTATTTTTGTTTTCCATTCAATTTAATTGATACTCTATTTTGTTGTATTTCTATAAAACTTTTATAAATTGATATATAAATTTTAGTCCATGTAAAACATTGGATATAAACTTAACATTACTAGAAAATGCAGATTTTTTTGAAGAGATAACTTCTTTAGGTGCGTTTTGCTGGAGAGTGAACTGGAATGATCCGTTTTAAGAAGCCAAGCATTGGTACGCTCGAGTTTGTAATGCTTGTAACAATGGATCAGAATTTTCCATAACCATGTAAAGTTCTTCAACAAAAAAGACATACAACAATGACAAAATTGGGCATCGAAAATCGATTTTCAGCCAAACTGGAATTTCATGACGTTGCTCTATTGACTGTATTAATTAACTTTGTCTAAAAAATAGTCTGTTATTAGTAACTTCTTTTGGTGGGTTTTGCTGGAGAGTGAACTTGAATGAACGTCACATTTGGGTTTGTAACGCTCATTCGGCTTTTTTTGTCATTGTTGTAAGAATGTTATTGTTACAACAATGACAAAATTTGGCATCGAAAATCGGTTTTCAGCCTAACTGAAATTTCATGACGTTGCTCTATTGACTGTATTAATTAACTTTGTTTAAAAAATAAATGCTTTTAACAGGTGATTCATTTAAAATATATTATTAAAATCCCAATCTTTACAATGTTTTACATTTTTTACAAATTTCTAGGGGGGTTTTCTTGGATTTAAATTTTAAAAAAAGTTAAAACTATTTTTTAAGTAGATTGGTACATTGTATATCTTTCTCAATGCTGCCAAGTTAGACTGTGATGGAATATTGTAAAACTTCTTTAAAAAATTTGTAACATTTTATAATTTTGAAATTTTTTTTGCTTTTGTGCACATAAAATATTTTTAAGAAACACACTTTTCCATTTCAAGGAGCCATAAAAATGCAACAAAAAAAAATTGCTAAAATCACTAAATTCCAGTAATAATTAGTTGTAATAAACCTACGACAGAATTGACCAGTTTGAGGTTTATGAAACATGTGCAGAAAGACAACTTTCTGATACATTAGGAACTGATAGTTTTCTTTATTTTTAAAAAAGTGATTTAGAGTGAAAAACTTTAAGATTATAAGAAAATGCTGAAATGTTTTCGTCAGATAGTACTATTTACATTTGAATCTTTCTTTATACGGTGAATGCAAACAAATGTCTAGTTTTTCTCTCCCATACATAATAATAATGAATAAATTAATTTTATATGGCAATATTAATATCACCTTGTTTTTTATTCACCTAACTAATCCCTGAAATAACGTTACAAAATTTGAAGTTATCACTTATATCGTGTGGTCATAAGCATATACACTCTTTTTTCTTGCCTATGTTTTGTGCTAGAAGTTATTTTATTTTTGATTTTTATCGAGTTGTCGTTCTTTAGTTGAAGTAATATTTGGTACTTTTCGGTCAGCCATATGTAAATCTCCTAAGGCAGTAACTATTTGTGAGGAAGCTCAAATAGCATAATAAGTTAGTAAATTATAAATAATTAGATAGGTACTTACATATTATTGCAACCTATTGGCAACATTATATGAAATGAAGCACCTGGTTGGCAATTCAGCGTGACGGCACATAGAAAGGGGCTGCCAACTTGTTGGATTATTGATAGAGTTGGCGATTGTTGCCATAATACATTAGTACCATTAAATAAATAGTTACTGTTAGTTATCATGTAAAGAAAAATGGGAAATAGTGGCAGTTAGCTATATTTTGTCTGAAGCTGACGGCAACGTTTGGCAATTTATTGCTTGCACACTGCTTGTGTTTTTGCTTGACCACATTATATGAAATGAATCGCAGTTGCCAATTAATTTAGTGGGTATGTGACACTTGAAAAATCGGAGTTGCCTACTTGGCAAGTTATCTTGAACGTGGGCATTGTTGCAATAGTATGTAAGTACCAAAAATTGTAGCTATAGAAATATTTAAATATTTATTTAAAATCTATAATTTAATTAATCACATTCTCCACAAGATTTGATTCAGAAAGAATAACCAATTTCTTAATGTGTCTAATTTCCCTCTGATTTTAATATTTCAAGAAGGAATATGTAGTATTTGTTTCACTGTTTTCTTTGTTATTGGCCTAGTAAAATGGCACTAGTAAAAGGTGGTGTGGCAGAAAATTTCTTTGAATGTTAAAAAAAGTTAAAAAATATAAACATTAACTTTCAACTTCATGTCAATTTTAAAAAATTGATGAAATTTATTTTGCATAGTTTTTTTTATTCAGGTTTTAAAAGTTTATTTATAGTGATTCTGACAGTAAAATGTCAAAGTAATCTTAGAGTCATAATCAATTATACCTTCTACTTTTTTTCGCTTTAAAATTTAATCAATTTTGGTGCTTGACCTTAGTGATTGATTATTTCAAAATTTGATTTACTGTTAATGATGGCTTTATTAATATCATATAAAATATTGAACAAAAAAAAATATCTCCCTTTGAAAAGCTCTCTTTGGATTCCTCTCTGTTTTGGAATTGATAGGTAATGAATGTTGTATTCTGAGGCAATCTCATTGAGGAATGCATTAGAATCAGTTTTTGATTTTACAGTAGTGATTCATCTGTTCATTCAAAATCTCTTTGAATGACTTATAACCGTAAATTAGGCCAGTTATTTGTAATAGGATTTTTTTAGTAAATTTTACTTTTTGAAAATAGATAAAGTAAGTTTTGAACTCATAACAAAATAATTATTGGATAAATTTAAAGATTTTCATTTGGCTCAGTCTAACTATCTTAATGTTGACAAATTACTGATACTTTTGCTGCTAAAATGTGATTCTGATATATTTTATAAACAATAGGGTTATATTGTAAAGTATTGTATTTTGAGAAAAAATTTATATTTTTGATTTATTGAAGCATTTATAGGTACTCTAAAGGTATGCACTGTAAAATCATATCTAACCCAAAAAATCTTGGAAATTGGGGTTATATTGTAGTTTTTTTAACTATTTCAAAAAAAATTGGAAATTGGTAAATTTTTTCTTCAAAAATGAATTTTAATATATATATATATATATATATATTTGTGAGAAATTTCTATAAAATGCAGGAATTTTACACAATATTTTCAATATTAACATTCAAAATATTGAACACATTAGAGATAGTTTTTATCCCCCCCCCCTCCCATTGTTTTTAAATTTGTTATCCTAGATTTGAGATTCATAGGAGGTTGGCTCTTATCAGATCTTTAGAGTTATGAAAATTTAATTTGTTGGTCATCTTAGTTTGTCAAGAAATTTCTTGTCTGTCCAATTTTGTAAGTTAAGAGTTCATTCAGTAAAGCAATCTCACACACAACTCAATTTGATGAACTTTGTTTGGTAGGGTATTGAAATATTTTAAGTGATTAAGTGGCCATTTATTTATAACGTGATAATTATAATAAGGAATTCTGTTTTTGTGTGTGTATTGAACTTCTTTTATTAATCTTCCATATTCTATGATGGAATGTCACACTTTTAATACCATTAATTTTTTTTCAAGCTTCATTTTTCATTTCAATACATATGCAGCATATTTTAGTCTTATTTGGTAAAATATTATTCCTGAATATTTGACAGAAAATTGTCATGAGATTGAGAACCCTCTTAACTTATCATCATGAATACTTTTGTTTAATAGCTTCATAATTGTGCTTTTATATCAAGCTAGAGTAAGTTTTCAATATTTGTTCATTTAAGAACATTGTTTCATGGTATTTTCTAGTTTTCCACATATTAAGTCGCGATTAATAAGGACAGTATATCTTCCTAAATTGAGCATTTCACTATGAGATCTAACACTTCAAAATTCATTCTTGGGATTTGTGTAGAGTTGGGGATAATACTCTGCACTTGCAATACATTTTTTATGCAGATTTTTTTTTTTGATGAAATTTTTTTTGGTCACATTTGAAGTGTTACAGATATTAGAAAATTATGATTTCACTGTGCTATTTTTTGTGTATTGCTTATTTGAAAGCACTGATAAGTAAATCTCTTCATAAAAACTGGATCATCTGTATTTTCAATTTTTAAGGTCTTGTACAAAGACTTTTTTCTAATTTTGTATTTATAATAGGTTAATGGATTATAGATTAGATCAATTGCATTCCTAAGTTTTGAAAGGAACAAACTCCTGACAAACCGAATGGGATGCTTGTTCAAAAGATGTAATAATTGACAAACTAAAGTTCTTTCAAAAGTTTTTTTATGAATTGAAGTTGGTGTTTTTTTTTCCTTTTTTTTTCTGTATGAGGTGATTTTGGTTTTATCTAAGAATTTTGGAATTATAATAATATTAATTGCAAGTGTTCAAAATTGGAAACCTTTGCTTTATCAAATCATTGTTACTTAATTGTATTTTTTAAAATTTATTAATATATTTTAATCATGAAAATAGATTTCAGAATATTAAATCATGAGCTGAAAATAGGGTTTTTTTTTTTTATAATTTATAATTTTTGAAACATGTACATTGCAAAGTAAAATTATTAAACTCGAAAATAATTCTGGGCAAGTTTCTCAAAAAAATCAAACTTGTTTAAACAAAATCTTTTTTTTCCAGGCTTAAATGGTGAAAACTCATTATCACCTTCAAATTCTAGTCACACCCAGGCATTCCGTACTGCATCCTTTCCTTCATCTCAACATTTAGTCAATGCTTCATCTATAATTCAAGCTGCAATGACAAAAAATGTGAAACAACTTTTTCCATCTCATAAGTATTCTTCTAAACACAACTGTATATCATCTGTATATGATTCTCAGATTGGATCACAAGAAGAAATAGTTGAAAGAGCAAAGCAGGTAATATTTGCAGTTTTTGTTTCATAGACTTTTGAAATTTTTTAAATAGAGGGGAATTACTTATTTGGTATTATTTCTGTAGGAAGCTTATGTCATGCAAAGAGTAGGTGATTTAAGAAAAGAAGGTATGTGGTCTTCCAAAAGACTGCCTAAAGTTGCTGAAGGTCCTCGAATCAAATCTCACTGGGACTATTTATTAGAGGAAATGGCCTGGTTGGCTACAGATTTTGTACAAGAAAGAAAGTGGAAAAAGGATGCTGCAAAAAAGGTTTTCCTGTGTTTTAGATCTAAAATAATTATTGAGAATTATGAAATTAATTCTAGTTATGGTCTTGAGTATAATGATTTTACAAATTCTGCAAATAAGAAAAATATTTCTGTTTGAGTCAAAATAAAGGCTGTTAAACATTTTGTAAAAAAAATTAGATTTTTACATATTTTGCTGAAGTTTTCTGTTATAAATGCTTTTAAAACCCCTGAATTTAAAAAATAAAATCAATAACAGATGCTTAAAATTTTTGTCAGATTTATTATAGCAGCTTTGATAAGAAAATAATGTGTTATTAATGTATTGCCCTTAACTGGAATTCAGAACAAAAAATTATTTTAAATATAAACTTTTTATTTTAATTTAAAAATAATTTTTTTTCTAACAAGTATAAATTATTCTTATGTATGTATAAAATTTAAAATATGGTACATCATTAGATATTTTACAGATAAAAATTATAGGTGTTCATCACAAGAGCTATATAAAAAAAAAGGGAGCTTTAGATAGGTATTTTGAGATTAAACTTCACAATCTAAACTCTTTTTAGAGGTATAGTTTTTTAGCTCAAGCTGTTAGATTAGTATGTACACAGTTAAAATATTTTTTTACTAAAGGATACATGTTTAATATGCCTTAATAGTTTTTAAAAGGAATATTTTTCAGAATATTTAAGTTTCCTAATACCAAACAAATGTTTTATTGTCAGTGTGCTCATATGATTGCCAAATATTTCCGTGAAAAAGAAATAAATGCTGAAAAAGCTGAAAAAGAAGAACTTTTGAGATTAAGGAAAATTGCTTTCACTATTTCAAGAGAAATCAAACAGTTCTGGAGCAATATTGAGAGGGTAAGAAAACAGTGCTGTACTGTTTTTAATTTTCAAAAAGTAAATGGATATAAATATTTTTTTAAAATTGTAAGCAGTTAGTAAAGAGATTAAAAAAATCCAAATGAATATTTCATTTTGTACTTGTATTTAAATGTAAATATGTGTGTATGTTTATTTAAAATGAACTTTATATTAATGTAATCTTAATGTAATCTTTCCTCATTGAGATCAGTGTTACTAGAAATATGACTTAATGCTTAGATTCTTTTAATTTATAGTTAGCAGAATATAAACAACAGACATGGTTGGAAGAAAAGAAGAAAAAGGTATTAAACGTACATTTAAATTCCATTGGGGACCAAACAAAAATGAATTCATCTTGGCTAACCCAAGGCATTAATCAAAGCACCAAAGATAGCTTGGCACCCAGTATTGGTTTGAATCTTCTTCCAGAATCAGCACCAAACACTCACAAAAGGAAACATGATTGTGAATCAGATGGTAAATCACAGTGAAAAGTTTCATATATATTTGGATCATTTTAAGTAATTTTCTTGGGAAAAAATAGTTTAGAAGTCTTAATAAATTCTTTTTTTTCCCAAGGAAAAAAATGTATTCCATCATTAAATTTTAAAAATTTCAAACAGTTGTAAAAGGATATTATATTTAATTTAAACTGGAGATGATTTAATTTATAAGAGGAAATAGAAATATATCCATTTTATATTAAAGGTGAACTTAATGTGTGTATAGATGATTTAGTTTGAGTTAAAATAAAATATGTATATATTTTTGTGTGTGTATTATATACTCACACATACATATTTCCTGTTTAATTTTAATTGTTAGATAAAATTTTTTTCTATATAACAAAAAATTTATTTGTACGCGAAAGGTTAACTGTTTTATTAAAAAAAGTCTTGTCATGGGTAAAAATAGAAATGCACATGCCATTGGAAATATTTTCAATAATTTTTATTAGATACATTTTTTTAGTTGTTAAATTTATGTAACTAAAATATGAAACTTTGTAACTTTTATGTAACTTTAAATTAACTAAACAGGATAGTTTTTATATAATCTACAATGATTTGGAAACATTATATTCTTTAGGTGCACTTTTTCTCTAGGTATGAGAATTTAGGTTATTACTTCTTAAATTCACATTGTAAGTTTATTGAAAATTGATTCAGTGAAGAAGAATGTCATGTTTAATTTAGTCTGTAGTTCCATTTGCAATGTGTATAGCTTTTACAGCATTAATTTCAAACTAATTGAGCCCTTAATGAAAAGTGTTCCTTTCTTGTATTTATTATAAGTGTGAATATTTATTATCTCCCTCTATATATATCTCTTAAATCTTCTTGAAAACTTGAATGGACTTCTTTAAAAATGATTGTGATTTTGTTTAGATTTCAAGCCATTAAGTAGTGATGAAGAACACGAAACAGCAATTCAGGAAATAGAAGACATCAGTGAAATTGAGCAAATAGAAGAAATGAACCTTCTGAATCAAGATAGTGAAATGTCCTTAGAGGAATTTCTTGAGTTTCTTCCTCCAGAAATCTTAAACAATTCTAAAATGAGTGAAGATCTTGAAGCATCTAATTCTTCTGCCACAAAAGTTTGTATCATGAAAAGTGTTTTATAAGCCTTTTCTTTTTCTTAAGGATAAAAATTAATCTGTCATAAGTAAACAAGTATTGATAATTTTTGAAGAATGATACTCAATAATATTTGAATATTCAGTAATTTTGAAGAATGATAGGTCATATGTATTTTAGTATTTCAATGAATGATTCAATGATATTTCGAAAATTACCTCCAAAAACAAAAGTGAATGTTCAGTTTAAAGTTTATTTTATAGAATTTTTATTCTCAAAGTTTTTTAAAAATAGATTAATATAGAAAACTATTATTCATTAATAATTTTTACTATGCTGTTTTTTTTTTTTTGGAAATGTGCAATGTTTTTACAGTTTTTGATTGTTCTGAAATCATGAGAATTCAAGCAGTAAAAGATTTCCTTGTAATAAAGTAATGATGAGGAATCATCAAACCTATAAACAAATGTGAATTTTTTAAAATGTCTGTATATTTAATAACATACATTTTATGTACATTATATTTATTAATCTATTTTTATTTCAAACATGCAACAAATGCCTAAAATATTTATTAATAATCTTGCTTCAATGTAATATTCTATACAAATCTTTCTACACAGTAGTGACATCAATAGTCATACCAACCTACATTCATATTAATCAACATTAATAGTTAAATTCAATCATATTAAGCTATGCTCATAGTTCATTTTAATGTGGGCATAGTAGCTGAACAGTCATAGCCGTTAACTCATGACCATTGTTTCTATTGTCACATGTTTGAGTTGCTAAAGATTTGTCACAGAGAAGTTGATGCAAGTTTAATCTATCGAGGCTCAAATTTCTCTTTACGGCATGATGTGGAAGTGTGCTGCACTGTGATTGAATGGTAGCACATACTATTTATTGATTCAAATTGAATTAAAACTCATAATAACTTTCGGGAGGGGGGATTTGAAATATATATTTTTTATATGTATAATTTTCCATAAATGAAGCATTAGTGTTTAACTTTTTGATTTCTTTTCATTTGGTTTAAAAAGACATATGAATCATATGACATTCAGAGCAGCATAGTCTGTTTGCATGGTGACCACCAAAGCGGCTTTCCTTGACACTGCAGCATAGAGATGGGCAGCAACAGTGGTAGGCTCAACCACAAAATTAAATGTAAGGATGGCAATATTTCCAGTGAGTTCCTGTTCTGTGTGCAGCATCTTGATGAAGGCATCTGTTTCTGGATGCACCTAGAAGAATGCACATGGCCTACTTGTTATATTTGATATCATCATACAGGCCATATATCTTCTATGGTGGTATTTACACAACATGAACACTTCTCATTTGCATCATCAGTAATCTGAAAAGCTAGCTTTACATTCCTCTACATCAGTAATCTGAAAAGCTAGTATTACTGTTGTGACTCGAGAAAAACTATTCTTCAATTACAATATTCCTTTATTATTCTACGATACGCAGGATAAATGAGGCTATTTACAGTTTAAATAAATGAAGCTATTTACATAAAAGAAAGAATTAATTGAGCACATGCTCTGTAAACATAAATTATAATAAAGTTCTTTGCTTAGCGTAAAGCTACTTAGAATATTCCATTAACTTATTTACTAAAATTATGTTGCCAGATTCAGAAGTAAATAAACAAACACAAAACAATTATCAAATAATATAAAACAGGAAATGTTGATCTTATTAAGAGTGGCAACAATTACGTTCCTCTGCATCAGTAATCTGAAAAACTAGCATTACGTTCCTGTAATCTTAAGTTCAATTGGCTGTGCTCTATCTATGAGGCATTAGAGATGTCAACATTGAACAAGATGATGCAGTTCACATGTTTCTTGTTGTGTCTTGGCTTACCTCAATATAAAGGTTGTTCAGCTGTTGCACTGGCTTGCACATTTTCCATATCTTTCACCTATTGAAAACATTTGGTCATGGGTTGCTGAAAAACTGGGCCACACCACTGTGCTGTATCTAATATATATAAAGTGGGGCATAGACTTTGAAGCAGCTGAGCCCAGTTTAAAATGATCTGTTTGGCAATTTTCATTAAATAATTTTTAAGTTATTAAATTTATATGGGAATCCTTGCTAAACCAGTTCAAGTACATCATGCAGCCAACTACCTCAAATTAGGATAAACTTTTTGTAGGTATGAAGAATAAATCTTGTGCAGCTATAACAGAAATAAAATAATTCAGAATTTGTTTTACTAAAATGAAAGGAATAAAATGCATGAGTTTTTATGTGATGTGTTATTAAAACCTTTTAAAAACCAATATTCCATAAATAGAACATCAATTTTAAAATTTTGTGAAACTGCTGTTTTATTTTTATTACTTTATAAAAATTATATAGGAGAACAAATAAGAGTTAATTTTTTATCATTAAAGTAATGTTATTAGACTAAAAAGTGACTAGATGGAAAATATTTGTAAATTCAGCCTTTTTACTTTTTATGGAGTTCAACTTATATAAAATTCAACAGATAAATTTATAATGTAATTAAAGTATTTCAAAAAGATCATTTTGGTAATGGATTATATATTTTAAAAAAAGGTCCCCCCCCCCTCCTATTAATTGTAAAGTTTGATAAAAAATGGGACATTGGTATGCAAAGGTTTATTTTTGAACAATAAGGTTGATTTGTAGAACATAGTAGATTGAAAAAAAAAGCTTCTGGGTATTAGAATTTCAAATGAATGTTGATGAAAGATATTTGACTGCCCATATAATTAATTCCTCTATATCCTCCCTGCACATTTTATGAAGGATCTTCAAACTACCAAAGAGGAAAAATTTGATAACTAAGCTGACAAAAAAGTGCACATTTCTTGTAGTAAGACAATGCTGTTGCAGCTATAGCATCCAATTATGCAACACATAAGCCTGTCACTGAAATTAAAATATTTTCCAAGGACAATATATATATATATACATCCACATAATTTGTTTAATACAAAAATCAACTTAATGTAAATATCATTAATTAAATTTTTAAAAGAGAGTACTTTAAAAAAAACTAAGTATTAGTTACCTATGTTTCATGTGTATAAGGTTTGTTTATAGTATATATGTTTCATTTTTTATTAATGAAAAGCATGTATTATTTTTTTCATCTTAGTGTATATTTTTCAACATTTGCAAAGAATAGCATGTATATTTTATATTAATTATATATTATTTGTGCTTTTCTAGATTGTAGAAGATAAGAAATCAACTACAAATAGTGATTATGAGGACTTCAAAGCTTCAGAAGAAGATGATGATGAACAGACACTTTTAGAACAAGAGATGGAGGAAATGAGTGTTGACTATGATGAGGAAATAAGGGACCTGGAAGCTGAAAGCATGTAGTCAAAAGATTTTTAAAAAATTCATTAGTTAGAATCTGCTTAAAAAATTCCAAAAGCCATTATTATCACCTGTGTCAGTTTTTTTTAAAGAAAAATCGAGATAAAGAAACAAAAATAATAAATCTGCAGTACAAGGAAAATAATTGAAATCAATTCCAGAAAAGAAATTATTCTTTTCTGCCAAAATTTCATGTTTGTAAATATGTATTATTGATTCAAGCACAGGATTTTTACTATGATTATAAGCAAAAATTGAAGAAAAAAAAACTTTGGGGGTAATTATTTCATGAAATATAAGAATTGGCATGTATGTTGTCTTTCTTCTGTTAAATTCAAATTTATATTGCTTCATGAATTTGACCTATATTTAGTGTTTTATCAGATTTTTTTCCACTTAAAATTTTTTGAATGTAATTTATTATAGTTATAATCAAAATGTGTATTTCATTGCTTTTTGTGGAAAGTTTCAATAATTTAAAAAACAATTGGTACAATCAGTTAATGTAATGATCATTATGCTCATTAGTTTTTTTCTTTAAAGCAGTCTGAATTGTTTTCATAATTATTTTGCACTAATCATGGTTCATAATATCTCTGTTTCAATTTTATTCCTCTTCAAGAAATCCTTTTTTGCTATAAATGCATATAATTTGAATTATTTTTATTATTTAGATCAAATGTCCGTAGAAGAACTGAGAGAAAAATATGCTGCTGCTTATGCAAATGATTTTGAAATGGATATTGCTGCACAGTTAAGCATGTTAAATGGTAAGTACAAGTATATTTTTCTTATTATTTAAAGGTATTATTTGATTGTTTGTGGAAGGAATGAAATGATCAACTTCACAAGTTTGTATGTTATAAAATTATTTGAAAAGAGGAACAAATATATTCTAAGTAAAAAGAAAAAAAAATACGAATAATGTTTAAAAAAGTATATATAAATGCAATTTGTCAGATTTACTTTTTTTCTATCAAATATTTTAATATATGATTGATACATTAGTTATTAATATTGCAAACTTTTTGTTAGAATAGTTCCCCTATCTTTGAAAAACTGTAATTGTAGATATATTGATATCTTATGTTCTCAATAACAAGCAGACTTTTAAATATTGAAAGTATCCTTTATTGTACACTTTTTTTTAAAAAAAAAATTATCAAAAAACAGAGACAAAAGTTAGTTTTGGATGTTTTATCTATATGTGATAAAGGATGCATTTGAAATGTTTTCTTATTTAGATTTTGAAAAGTGCAGGGAATATTTGAAAGATGAAGAAAAATGTGAAGAAGATGTATCCTTGTTGAAAGAACTTGCTTCCTGGGAACAAGATGTATATACATTTGATTTGTTAAAATGTTTTTAATTTTGTCCATTCTTAATTTTGAAGTATAAATGAATGACAGTATTTTCCTTTCTTCTCCATTCCAGGAAAATTTAACTAACGAAATTAGTACTATTGTGGCAGAGGCAGAGAGTTTTAAACCTAAGGGACATACTTTATCAACCACAGAAGTAAAGCAGATTTTTTTATTGTTTAAAATTATCTTTATTTGCACAATATTGGATTCAAATTTATTTTTATGCAAAATTTGAAAATCTTTACAGGTTTGCACTAAAGTTCCATTCCTGTTGAAATACCCTCTCAGAGAGTATCAACTCATAGGATTGGATTGGTTGAATGCCATGTATGAGAAAAAATTGAATGGAATTCTTGCTGATGAGATGGGTCTGGGGAAAACAATACAAACCATAGCCATTTTAGCTCATCTTGCCTATGAAAAAGGTGCTTTTCCCTTTCCTGTCTTAAATATTTAAGTTGCAAAACTTCTACATGAATGTATGGAGGGTTATCATTGAGCTTCAGTACCTCTGAACTGTTAATTTTAGGGGAAATATATATTTGTGTACAAAATTAATCCATTATTATTTTGTTGATATTTCTGTTATTTTACTATTAGAGGGCATTTTATTTAAAATTCTTTTTGTAGAAATTCATTTTATTTCCTTATATAATTTCATTTATATTATTATTCATACTTATAATGTTTGTTTCTTCAAAGTATTTGCTTATATTTAAATGTTGTATAGAGAAAAAAGAAAATAAATGGTTACATTCTGTAAAATTAAGTTAATTTCCATTTAGTAGTACTTTAAAAAATATTCAACATTTTTATTTATTGGATTGTGTTTATAATTGTAATGAGATTCCAAAATATCCATTTCAAATAAATTTTGCTTGCATAAAGTTGATAATGATTATGTACTTAGTACATTGGTGCCCAAAATTAAGGGTTACAAACACAAAAAATGCAATATCTTTGCGTATAATTTTTTATTTCTGACAAATTTTTTACAAACGTTTTTCAAACTTTGAGGATAATTATGCTGACAAGTAAAATCTTAATAGTGGTTACTTTTGTAATATGCAAATGAGATAAAAAATTGTCAAAGCGCACTGTGTAATAATTAAAAAACTGAATGTCTAATAAGGAATGTGACCACCCTTTACGTCTATTCAGGCTTCGCAATGAGCTCTCATACTACAATTTAGGTTGTTAATTTCATTTTGTGGCAACAATCCTTACTGTTCTATAAGTGGGGATTATAACATCTGGCCTGTGTTTGGAGGGTATTGATGTCGAGCTATAGCTCTTCCTATAGCATCCCAAAGCATGCTTGATAGGATTTTGGTTAGGAGATTTTGCTGGTCATTCCATCTGGCTAATATTCTCTTCCTCAAGAAAGCTTTTGACTATGTGTGGCCTCGTATTACTGTTCATAAAAATAAAATCTTGACCAATTGCTTCTTGGAACAGTCTCGCATGAGGTTCAAGAATTTTATCTTTATATTTCTGTGCAGTAATAGAACTTGCATCAAAAATGTGTAGCGGAAAACAGCCTGACATATGCATCCCCAAACAAGAATTCTACACCCACCAAATTGTCAGATTCTCTTGTGTTTGAAGGATGGTAGCGAGTCAGGCTCTCTCCAAATGAAAACTCAACAAAAATCACTATTAGTACTAAACTGGACTTGTTAGTGAAAATTATACATCCCCACTCTTGATTTGCACAAAATACTTGTTCTTGGCTCCATAAAAGACGAGCTGTTTTCTGTCATAAGTTAAGAGGGGCACATACTACTAGCCATCAAGTACGAAAGGCCTCAGCTAAGTGTCTGTAAACAATTTGTCTAGAAATTTTCTTTCCAGTGGCAGCAGAAAAGTCCTGAGCTAGCTCCTTAGCTGTCATGTCTCTGTGATGGCATGCATTAATTGTCAAATATCGATCTTCTGTAGGTCTTGTAGCTTTTAATTGACCTTGTCTAGTTCTTCTAAAAACAATACCCATTGCTTAGAATTTGTTTCTATTATCTGAATATCACCATTCAAGAAGCATTTAGGTTTCAGGTTACTTCTGCTTGTGATATCCCACCCTCAATTCAAAAAACGGTTCTCCATCTTAAATCATCAGCTAAACTGTTGTGGAAACTCAATTTGACAAAATTAGCACAAATTTGTGCTTATCACAGTGCGATACACAAGTCTTCTAACAAAATTTAAAGCTTTACTGTGATAAATGGTTTTAATATTTTACACTCTAAAAGACCATAAAAGTTCTTTCTATCAGTCAAAATTTGCAATATTGTGATACGATACTGGCTTTTGCTCACTTTGTTTATAATATACAGTGGTGGCAAAAAGTCCTAAACACACTCATTTTTTAGCGTAATTTTTGTGTTTGACTTCATTTTTCGTTGTGAAATTATCGCACTATCTTAAATATTGTTATTGATTTTAATGTATTTTTTTATGCTGATGTCAAATCTACTACTAGTTTCTTACTGACTAAAATATTTTTTGTAGTAAAGCTGCCTGAACACAATAATGTGAAATATGTGCAGAATAAAACAATATAGAATAACATAATATGCAAAGAAAAGTAACACAAAAATTGACAAATACGGTATATTTAATAAGCATTTTGAAAATTACATTGTTGTCACATGTTAGAAAATCAATATTTTATGGGCCAGCCGTTTGCTTTAATTACAGCTCTACATCTTTTTGGCATAGAATGCAACAATTTCAAAAGAAGATCTTTCGTGACAATATGGTTGAAGGAAAATATTAAAGCTTCAATTAATTCACGTTTGTTTGAAGGTTTTTTTTCTTTGAAATTTCATAACCAATTTTAAACCATAAGTTCTCTATTGGATTAAGGTCGGGAGACTGTCCTTGCCAGTTCATTCTATTCACAGTATGGTCTTTCAACCATTTCTGGACTACCTTTGCACGATGACAAGGGGCATTATCGTCCTGAAAAATCCATGACTGATTCCCAAAAGATCTCTTGCAGTTGGTAGCAATTTATTTTGTAGTATTTCAATGTAATCTATGGCTTTCACTGTTCCACTAACGATGTGAAGTCTTCCAACACCATGAGAAGACATACAATCCCATACCATCACTTTTGTCGGGTACTTTACTTTGGGCTTCAGACACTGAGGGCTGAATTCCTCGTGAGTGGGTCATCTTACATAGGCACTACTTTGGTTGCCAGAAATACAAAACTGACTCTCGTCACTAAATATTACCATTTCCCAGTCTTTAATAGTCCATAATGAATGTTCCCTTGCCCACGTCAATCGCCTCTTGCGTTGAAATTCAGTCAGTAATGGTTTTGGGCGCGCTTTACAGCCTCATAACCCAATTTCCAGCAGTCTTCCTCTAACAGTTCTTGGGCACACACTCACATTTGATGTCAAAGTCCATTGTTTCAAAATTTGCATGGAATTAAGCTTTCTGTTTGAAAGTGAAATTCTGTGCAATAACCTGTCTTCACGTAAAGATGTTTTTCTTGGTCGTCCTGATCAACCCCTGTCCGCAATAAAATTTGTTTCAGAAAATCTTTTCAAAGTTCTCACAACAGTAGAAAGGCCACATGGTACTTTAGCAGCAATTTGGCGCATAGAATAACCTTATTCCTTCAAATGTATTATTTTGTACCTTTTATTCTCAGGCAGATATGAAAATTTAGCCATAATTCCAATATTTTCCACAAACGCACTTGAAATTGCTTTCAATACACTATTTTCCACAAGCACACACAACTGCATTCAATACAATAAACCACATTTCACCAATTTCTTTCAACCCTTTATCGCTACTGCTCTCTGATTGGTTGAAATAACGGAGCATTTCATTGGTGGAAAACACTTACACATTCTTACAGTGACCTTGTGCTTTCTTGTCAAGGTTTTTTCAACATATCAATGAAACTATTTACTTTAGATGAAATCTACAAACAGATTTGAAATCAGCATGAAAAAATACATTAAAATCAATAATAATATTTAAGATAGTGCGATAACTTCGCAACGAAAAATGAAGTCAAGCACAAAAATTATGCTAGAAAATGAGTGTGTTCAGGACTAACTAAAATTAGATATACGCGGGCCTCAGCGCGCAGCGCTTTTACCCTAGTTGGGCAAAATAGAGTGACCATGAATGAAATGTAAACAAATCAAGTGGCCCCCGGCGTGAGGAATGGAGGAAGTGGCTCCCAAGCGGAGGTGACCCGCAGAGCGGACGAAACGGAGAGAAGTCTGGAGGAAGTGCAAGGAAGGAAAAACGGAGGATTGCGACAGCAATCGAAGAAAGGAGCGGCCAAGTGACTGTTCCTCTCTCGCCACCTGTCAGGATGCAGCGGGAAGCTAGTGTGAAAAGTTACAAGTATATGAATGAGTTATTTGTTGTGTTAGGGTGGGCAGAGCGGATTTCTCTACTTCATGCTAGAGTATGCATAGTTAATTTTAGGGTGAGGATACGTGAAAAGTGTTTGTGCTTTGATGATGGGGTTGTCGTGGTGTTCAGTACTTTTTGCCACCACTGTAAGTTTTAAAAAAATGGTGGTAGAATTCTTGAAATAGTAGAAAGTTTTTGTTTGTAACATTAGTTGATATTGAAATGTGTGGATTTTATTTTATGACTAATTTGTTTAGATTAAAAAATTCTGCAATGAAATTTTTTAGGCGTTTGGGGACCTCACCTGATTGTTGTTCCTACAAGTTTAATGTTGAATTGGGAAATGGAGTTCAAGAAATGGTGTCCTGCATTTAAAATTTTAACTTATTATGGTGGATCAAAAGAGCGAGAACAGAAAAGAGTGGTAAGTTATGATTTTGAGCAACATATCTTCTTTCCTATACGTCTTTTTGAAATACAATAGTTTTGAGAAGTATCATAATTTTAAATAGTTTAAGTTAAATGATTTATCAATTTGTCACTGGGAAAAATACATTTATACAGCTATAATTACTTAAGATAACATTGTATTTTTTTATTGTTTTTTACTTATTATTTTATTTTTTATTGTATTTTAGTAAACAGAAAAATAAAGTACGTGTCTGAAAAAATATGAAAGTAAATATACTTAAGGTTTTTTTTCTTTCACTCATTTATGTCAGTGTTGAGAAATAAAGTTTGAAGCCGAAAAAAAATTCATATTTAAAATGAACTTTTAAAAATCTGTTATTTTGTCCCTTTGAGAGTTAAATTTTCTGAAGAAAATAATGTATTTTGTTATTGTTCATTGTATACTAAACTCCTTGGTGTTTATTTAAATACCTAATTTAAATGGAGTGAATTTTTTTCAAGTTTTTAATCATTAATGTTGGTCAAAAAATATATTTTAATAAGTTTTAAATAAAATGTTATGCAGTATATGCATTAAAGAAAGTTTCAGTATATAAATATAAATGCATAATACCATCTACTTCTTCCTATTATATTCTAAATTCTTTTGTCTGTTTTGGATTATCTTTACAAACATTTTAATAAAAAGTAAAGAAAAAAGTAAGTAAAAAATAATTCTGGTAAAAAAAAAAAAGTAAAGATACATGGACACGTGTCATTAACATTGGACACATGACATTAACATATTTATGTTAAAAATTTGAATAATACATACAGGTTATTTAATTTTACATTTCTTCTTGTAGGATTGGACTGAATTTAATGCATTTCATGTGTGCATCACTTCCTATAAATTAGTTGTCCAAGATCATCAATTTTTTACAACGAAGAAATGGAAATACTTAATTTTAGATGAGGTAATTTGCTGTTAATTGTCTCTTTGATTCTGTTTTTCATGTTCAGTGTCGGATGTTTTACCATTATAATGTGTTCTGTTGAAGCAAATGCTTTTTTACGATAATGTTATTGTTTATCTAAGAATAGTAAATCATATATATCATGATTCTAATTGTAAAAATTTATTTCAGGCTCAACATATCAAAAATTTTAAATCTGAACGTTGGCAAATGCTTTTAAACTTTGAGAGTTCTCACCGTCTCCTGTTGACAGGAACTCCCCTCCAAAACAACCTGATGGAGCTGCGGTCTTTAATGCACTTTCTAATGCCTAATGTTTTACAATCTGACAGAGAATTAAAGGAATGGTTTTCAAATCCTTTTTTAGGAATATCAGAAGACAGCAATGAGTACAATGAAAACCTTATTCAGAAACTACACAAAGTGAGTCAAGCTTTTGATTTTTTAAAATTCATTTACACTGGTTATCATAAATTTAGGGAAAATCACAAAAATAGCAGTAATTCTTCCAAAAATAAACCAATCTAAATGAAATATGTCGGTAAGTAAAAGCAGCTGGACAATATTACATTATGCAAAATAGTGGTGATGCAGTCAGGATATGTTACTTTCGAGGAGCATAAAAATAGATATCTCAAAGCAAGGCGGCAGTTGTTGCTGAGCATCTGAGATTAGGAATCTAATATTGTGAAATTATATCAGTGAGACCTCTAGAGACATTTGTGGTGTATTTAACTGCAGCCAGTTAAAGTTTAATAATTGTAACTGAACAGAAGCATTCGGTATATAAATGCCAAGCCAACTACTAGAATGAATATAATAAATCTGTGTGTATTGTATTGTGCCATGAATATCTTGATTAAACTAATTTAAAAAGTAATATGCATCTAATTATTTTGAAACCCTTAGACATAACAGTTGGAGATGAGAATGTTAGAGAGAGAGAGAAATCTTCTTTGTTTCTTATAATTCCACTTTGTAGAATCTTTTTTTTGTGAAGAAATTCTCTTGGGTGAAGCCAGGGTTTGCAGCCCCAGGATCCTGGGATCATAGTGGTTTTTTCAAATCCTGGGATTAAAATAACTAATTCCAGGATTTAATTTTTGTCTGAATGATATTTTGAAGTTTTTTTTCAAAGTATTGTGATTCTGGTATTACATTTATTGCACCTTATTTACTTTTTTTGTACTGTATAAGTTTTCTTACGTGCTGAACCTTGTATGTTAAACTGTGAAGTTTGATATGTTTTCTCTTATTTTTTTCCATAACTTTCTCCCCATTGCGAGTGGGGTCAGAAAATGGACATTTCTCCCACCCTTATCATGGACACAGGCAATTAGAAGTTTTGGAAGATATCTAGTAGGTTTCAGCCCCAGGATCCCAGAATTCCGATTTTTTCCAATTCCGAAATCATGAGGATTAAAATAAATAGTTTCGGGATTTAATTTTTGTCTAAATTATATTTAAAACATTTTTCTCAAAAAAAATTTTCTGAGAATTTAATTTTTCAAAAATTTATATTTTGTTTATGAAATATGTATGCAGAATTTTTTTGTGCAATTATTAGTGCTGTAGGTAAAAAAAATATATGTACTGCTCTCACATTTCTTGTATGGGAGAACGTTGCACAGATCTAAGTGGCTCACTGCAATGCTTACACAAGCAACATCTCAAGATTAGATTTTGTCAGTTTCTTCTTCAATTAAATGCCGTTAATTGTAGGGGACCTATTTGTTAGACTTGAGACACTTCAAATCCCATTGCATTACTAACAGCTCTTGCAACTAGATCTTCAATTTCAAATGAGGTAACACTTGGAATTGATTCACATTATGATTCAATAACTGGATCAATTTATATGTACAAAAACCATTAAGTGTTGTAGAAGAACTATATAAAGTTATTAAGAGGTACCAATATATGCACCAATGCAGTCTATTAGATTTGAGACATTGTCTTCAAAAATTCAAAAAGAAATGTCTCTTTTTTTGAAAATGGAGGGAGACGAGGTGACTACCTGAAACGAACATACTCCTATTTAATGACGATAATACTTACTAGTAAAAAATCTGAATGCAGATTTTCTTTGGATGGATAATTTGTAACAAAAATAAGAAGTTTCAATGATGAAATGCTGGAGGAGCTGTGTTTTTATAAGCTTATTTACAGAAATGAAGAAATATTTTTTTAAAAAAATTCCATTATGTGCTTTTTAATTTTTTTTATGATGAATTAATTTTTTTATTTGTTTCATTAAAATAATATTAAATCAATTTTTAATTATATTTTCAGTTTTATTATGCAATTTCAACTATGCTAATATGTAAGTATTTTTAATAAATAGTCCAATCTCGTGATTTGGATAATGTAATCCCGGGATTGAAAATATGACAAATGATTGCAAACCCTAGGTGAAGCACAACCTGGAATTATTAAGTTCTCAGCTGGAGGTAAAGTTAGGAGAAAAAAATCTTTTCCTTTTGGATAAGGCATTGCTTGAAGACAGCTCTCGGTAAAAAAAATTCCTTTCTTTTTAATTGGGAGGAACCATGGAACAGCAAATTGCAGAATTGCTCTGGTAGAATAAAGAACTGATTTGAGCGCTGCAAAATAGAGACCATTCCTGTAGTCATAAAGTAACTGCACAATTTGAAAAATTTTATGAAGAAAATTAAAGTTTTCTTCTTTAAACATCTTTTAACTTATTGAAAGATTTGAAACTTAGACACACAGAACGTGCCAATAACTAATAGGGCTAAGGTTTTTGTTTTGTCTCTTAGTGCAAAATTGTACCAGTTACTGAAAAATTTGCTGGCACCTGACATTCCTTCCAACCAAATGTTAGATAAGTTAAAAGATGCACTTAGAAAGCATTTGCACCTCAAACCTTTTATTATACCTTCTCACCACAAATTTTTAAGACGAAAACAGAATGAGGGAGAAGGTATTAGTACATACATTGCTGAGCTTAGAGCTCTAGCAATGAATTTTGATTATGATAAAGATATGATAAATATTATGTTATGCAACATTTTTGTAAGTGGGTTGCAGCATAAAATGATTTTAGATTGATTATTTAAGGAAGATAATGTTGATCTCGAGAAAATGCTAAATTTAGCACTGGCTATGGAAACAGCTTTTAAAGGAGCAAATAATATGGGCGGAGGAATAAATTCAATGCAAACATTTAAAAAACACAAGGATAAAAAATCCAATTTTACAAAAAGCAATAGAAAACATTATATTGTTGAGGATGCACAGGTACCAACCATGTGAAAGAAAACTGTAGGTTTATTTCAAGTAAATGTAATTTCTGTGGGAAAATTGGACACATTAAACAGGCATGCTTCTCATCTAAAAAGGCTAATGGGAAACCAGCTAATCAAAAACAGGTAACTACACTAAATTGAGTTGGGGATAAAAATAAAATTCCACTATACGAATTAAATATTCATGATTGTGCATTACACAAGGTAGAGCCATAACAACCTCCAATTATGATAAATTTAAAAATTGAAAACAAAAGTTGTTCTATGGAATTGGATACAGGGGGAGCAGTTAGTGTAATGCGTATTAGAAATTTCAGAAATATTTCAAATAAACAAATTAAACTTACAAATATAGTTTTTAAAACATATAAAGAAGATTCATTAATACCATTAGGATATGTTATTGTAAGGGTACAATATAAAAATCAAAAATAAAATTTGAACTTGTATATTGTGAAAGAAAACTTGGATACTATTCTGGGTCGGGAAATAATTAATTTAGATTGGCCGGCTATTAGAGCAAAAGCTGAACAAAATTTTTTGACCTAAGAGAGTATAAGGATATTTTCGAGGTTAAATTAGGAGAAATAAGCAGTTATGAAGCTAAATTAAAACAGTCCAAGAGTAAAACCTGTATTTTGTAGGGTTCAAACAGTACCCTTTGCTCTAAAAGGTAGATTTGAAAACGAAATTGACATATTTGAAAGAGAGGGTATCGGAGAGAAAGTTGAAAGCTCTAAATGGGCAACCTCAGTAGTCCCTGTTGTTAAAACCAAAGGTAGTATAAGATTATGTGCTGATTGTTCAGTAACCTTGAATCCAAATTAAATTGTCCCTCAGCATCTTTTACCAAGATTGGAAGAAATTTTTGGTAGTTTAAATGGGGGAAAACAATTTATGAAATTAGATTTTAAACATGCATATTTGCAAATGAAGGTCTATCCAGAAAGTCAGAAATTAATGACTATAAATACTCATAAGGGATTATATGTTTGTAAAAGATTTATGTATGGATTAAATGGGGCACCTGCTATTTGGCAGCGTTATGTAGATGGACTATTTCAGGGTATGGATAGAGTCAAAGTGTTTATGTGGATGATGCTAGAATAACTGGGGGTGATGAAATTTCGCATTTTACAGCTTTAGAGGAATTTTTTTAAGAAATGTAGAGAACTCGGGCTAAAGCTTAATTTAAATAAAAGTAAATTTTCCAAAATGAAATAAATTTTCTTGGGCGTAGAATCGATTCAAAGGAAAAATAAAACTAACGAAAATATCAGTCATAGTTAATGCTCCTGTACCTAATAATGTTTATGAAGTAAAAAATTTCTTAGGATTAGTAAATTTTTATAGAAAATTTTGTCAAAATTTTGCTATTATTGTTAAACCTGTTAATAGTTTGACAAAGAAAAATCTTAGTTTTTTATTGTCGATGGATTACCAGGTTGCCTTTGAACAAATAAAGAAAGGAATTTGTTCACCCAAAGTTTTAGTGCATTATGATCCTAACCTACCTTTAACTTTAGCTAGGATGCATCTCCAGTTGGTATTGGTTGTGTTTTGTCACATGTATATCCTGATGGCTCTGAATGTCTGATTGCGTTCCTTACGTGGATGTGAAAGTAAAAATTTTAGATCTCCAAGACCAACCAGGTGGGACTTCTGTTATCAATGCCAATTATTTAAACCAAGTGTTGGTAGATAATAATTTGACAGCAATAGTCGTGGCATTTTGTGGAGACAATGCCAACATCAATTTTGGAGGCGCGGCTAGGCGAGGAACTAACAATATGTTAACAAAATTACAAGCCATTAATTGGTATTGGATGGGGAGTCTATGTTATTTACAATGCAATAAAATCTGCTGCAGACGAGCTACCCTTAAATTACGAAAGCATTATTGTGAAGATATATTAATTTTTTTATATTTACATGATTCGAGTTGAAGCTCTAAAGGAGTTTTGCGCCGAAGCTGAAACGGAATATCAACAAATGTTCGGCTATAGCAAAACCAGATGGCTTGCTCTAATGCCTGCCTTGGAAAAGGTTTTAAAAATGTATTTGCCTGTAAAAAAACTATTTTTTGAGTATTGAAAAATGTCTCCTGTTACTAAAAAACGTTTTTGAAGATCCCACATCCGAATTGTAGCTTTATTTTTTACACGCTCAGTCAGCAAGTTTTCATCAAGCTGTATTGAAACTTGAAGGTCAGACTGTATCTTTAACTGAAGCTGCAAAAGAAATCAATCAACTAAAAGACAATTTGACTCAGAAACACAAAAATCAGTTTTTTCCTTTTACGGTCCATCAATTAATGGTGAAATTGAAAAATAAAGGTAATGATATAGATAAAGTTTGTGAAAAGGACAGCTACAGAATTTTATAAAACAAGACTTGAATATCTAGAGTCATGTGGTCTTGCTTTCTTACCAAAAATATTTTATTGGGCAGATTTAAAAAAGGTCCCTGCATGGAAAGAGGTTCAAAAATCTCTGGATGTATTAATTGAAAAGGAATATACTGACTGTAATAGAGATACAGAAGTTTTTGACGAATTTTCATTAATTTCTAACTACATTACATCACAAAAAGTAACCGAATGGAATAATCTAAATGTTTCCACGGAAACTCGTTGGGTGGAAGTATTTAAACACTATCATGCCAACAATCTGCAGCAAAACTTTTCTATTCTAATTGAATATATTTTATGTTTGACTGCTACAAATGCTCCAGTAGGAAGAGTATTTTCTGTGATAAAGAAATTGTGGACATTTGGAAAACCCAGTTACAAATTTCAGTTCAAAAGGCAATGTTGATAATTAAGGTGAATATAAAAAAAACATGCCAAGAGTTTCATTCTTAATTAAAATCTTCAACAGTTATATTAAAGCAAATTTGTTCCCCTGATAAATATAAATATAACTAAACATTTTGGATATATTTTTTAATTTGTAACTTTTAAGCTAACTAACTTTTTCTGAATAAATAACTTTAAAAAGTGTTTTTTCCCCACTGTGTACCTGTTAATTGATCTAAATTAACCAATTAGGGTTTGCAATCCCGTGCTATATTTTCCATCCCGGAATTTCGGAATTAATGTTTGAGATTTTCCAAAATCTTATTGTAAATTTAAAACAGAATAAAAAACCCTATTTTTTTATTTTCATTGAAACACTTTTTTTTATGTATATTATATTTAAAATTGATAACTGCATGGTAAGGCATTCTAAGGAAGTAGATTTTTCAAAATTAAAGTTATGAATTCTGAACTGAGCCTTTTTTCTGACAAGCTCACATATACGTGTACACAACACGTACAAATGAATAAAATGGATTTACGTAAATTTTAATCTAAAATATTTTTCTACTTTTACAACTCCCATAGAAAAAATATATACTTTCCTTTTTTGAAATCTTACTATCATATAGCACTAGAAATTCATCATAATAACACTAAAATTAACTCTTATAAAAATACTCAAAAAACAGACTTCATTTTTTAAAATAATAATAAATACATTGTATATTTCACAGTCCATTAAAATTCTATTTTTTAGCTTCCTCAAAAAATATCTTTTCGAAATATTTTTAACAACATTTAAATATTAATATATGCAATCTAATTTGAAAATATATTTATAATGATAAGAAAATTATATTACTAAATGTATCTCTCTGTGTATTAAAAAAAAGAAAACATTGAATAACTCACCTATAAATGAGTTAATTTACAAACTTTAAATATTCAGAAAGAATTTTGAAGAAATACCTTTTCGATGTTCCAAACAGCAATAACAGCTTATAAGAATTTACTTATAATAACAAAATAATATTACTCTCAATTTATCTCTTGATATATAAAAAAAGAGAGAGAAATTTAAAAAAAAAAAACATCTTTTATATTGACTTAAATTGATAATTCAGAAAAAATGATTCCTGATTGATAATTCAGAAAATAAAATTCAAAATTTATTACCGTAATTTCGCACGTATAGTCCACACCATCGTATAGTCCGCAGACACGATTTTATATATAAAAAATTTCAAAAATCGTCAGATAGTCCGCACCACCAGATAGTCCGCAGACTATACGTCCGAAATTACGTTATTTTAATACGGCAATATTAATGTATTTTAGAAACAAAGAACTAAGTATAAATAGAAAAAAAGTACTTCCTTACTAATATACCTTCAGAAATAAAACGCTAAATACAAATAAAAAACAGTGCTTACTAATTAATCATACATTAATTAATCGCACATTCTACTACATTAACGAAAACCTTCAAAGTCCGATTAATCCGTATCAGAATTAAACAGTTCTAATATATTTTCTGGAAGAGTGTCCGAAAGTTCATTTTCAGCATCACTATCTTCACTGTCAGTGATTTCCTCACTTTCACTAACAATCGCGGCTTTTATAAATCCCAATCGGATGGTGGACACTTTAACACTTTTCCAGGATTTATCGACACATTCGGCAACTTCAGTGTATGAAGCACGTCTCATATTTCCTCCTTTTGTACAAGTATGTAAATCTTCCGACATCCAACTCTCCCAGCAAGCACGTACGTGGGACTTGAAACTTGTTTTTTAAATTTCAACTATTTTAACCGTGAGCAACCAGCATATTATCTGCACTGGTGGATAGTCCGCAGCTTCAAAAATTAGCATTTTAAACACAGATAGTCCGCGGACTATACGCACGAAATTACGGTATAAACACATCAAACAAATGAATAACATTTTTTTTTTATTACTGGGAACAAAAATGGATGTTGCGCAATGTCGCGTTTCGGAAATGGAAGCTCTCTGTATAAATTTTAATGGGAAAAAAATTTCAAAACATAGTTTTAGCAAAAATTAAGTCCAGGGATTTGAAAAAACACCAGGATCCCAGAGCTGCAAACCTGAACTTAAATAGAATTTTCTTAAATGAGGGGTAAATACATAAGGTCTATATTCAAAGCAACCAGTACCAACATGAATTGTTCCTTATTCAAAGTGTATCTTACTGGAGGTACTACAGTATTTGTATATTAATTTATATCTTAAAAATACATCATAATTTAAAATTAAAAACATAAATACCTGTTGCTATTTCATACGAGCTAAATCTAAATGACTGATTTGGACTAATTTCAGCAGGCCAATTTATTTGCAAATGAATCTGTTGATGGTAAAGATCACAAAAATTTATTTGACTCTCAAGTAACTTCACTCAAGAGTAAAATATAATTCATTGGGTGGATGACCAGAGTGCCTAGCTCTTTTGAGCTTTAACCTCTCATCATTAGGATTTTTAGTGACTGTAATGTTATGACTCTTGCCCTTTGTTAATTAATAATACTAAAAATGTATAATAAACTTTTAATAAATTTTAAAAATAAGACTTTAAAAATAATAGATTGCGTTGAGTGCTTGAGTAAAATAACTTTAAAATCATGGAAAGCACTGAAAATGAGAGTAGATTTATAGAAGAGTAAAATAAAACATCTCCTGTAGCTAGATATTTTCCAAAAATTCTAATTGTATGTGTCCCCTTCAAGTTAGCTGACACCAAACATCCTGTTGGTGGGAGAAATGTCTGTTTTCTGACCCTTCTCGCAATGGGGAGAAAGTTACAGGAGGAAATAAGAGAAAACATATCAAATATCCCGGTTTAACATACACACTCACCTCGAACCCTTCAAGGTTCAACACATAAGAAAACTGACATTAAACGTATATAGTACAAAATAAATAAATAAGATACATTCAATGCAATACCAGATTCAAAAGACTTTGAAAAAAAAATTCAAAATATAATTCAGACAAAAATTAAATCCCGGGATTAGTTACCTTAATCCCAGAGCTGCAAACCCTAAATCCAATGTCCTGCTTTGAGTCAAAGAATAAATGGTCACGTTAATCATACCCCATATTAAAGGTACTTTTCTTATTCGTAAGAATCTCACATTGCTGCATGTTCGGTATTATGTCTTAGGAATCATACCCCCCCCCCCATATTAAAGGTACTTTTCTTATACTAACTGATGTCATGACTATGACATGACACATATTCTAATTTCTATAACACCATAATTGTCTGGTGATTTCTTTTTATGTTATTTATGCCATTCTATGTGTTACATAATGTGTATAAGTTTCATTAAATTCTACATTTAGCTTTTTGAGTTATTGTCATTTTTGTGATTTTTCCTTAATTTGTGATAACCTGTGTATTTCAATTCATACTGTTTGATATACCGCAAAAATTGTTAAACAAAATTGAATACAATTTTTATAATTTTTAGTTACTGTACTGCATTGTAATATTTATTTTTATTAAAATATTTAATGTAGGAAAAAATTCATTAAATAGTATACATTAAAGTAAATTTATCTTAATTTTAAATCTTGATCTTAAGCTTTATGATAAATCTGTTTAAGTGTTTTTTTTTTGCACCTTGGCTGTGTAATGTGATGCATGATTGTCAATATAGATCCGATTTCTTTTTGTTTTATGCTAATAGAAGGAATCTATAAGAATGTATTTATGCGGGAGCTGAACATTTTCCCAACCAGGGTCAGCAGTAACGTCTGCTTCAATTTCTTGTTGTACGAGAGAAGGAGTTCAAGACGAGAACTGTATAATTGAGCCAGGAAAAGGATTTGTTTTTTATTTGAAAACTACTAGTCTACTGATTTTTACTATTGCGAGAAGGCACTATATAAGTATTTTTCTTTTAAAATAAACTGTTTTATCGGAACTGTGTGGGGGCTATTATTTCGGATCTGTGTGAAGATCTTTAATCTAGTGAGAATAACCCCTACATATATTTCCTGTAAAATTTATATAAAAATTTAGTTTTTAATCCTTTGAATGCTATATATATAATACGAAAAATTAGTTCTCTATTGACTTTGTTTACTATTTTTCAAAATCTGTTGGAATTTGTAAATGTATGAATAAAAGCTGTAAGTAGAATAGGCTTAATAAACTGTGATATTTTTTTCTTCATATCTATTAGGTTTTAAGGCCTTTTTTGTTGAGGCGACTGAAATTGGAAGTAGAAGAACAATTACCAAAGAAATATGAACATATTGTAATGTGTAGACTTTCCAACCGACAGAGATATCTCTATGATGGTTTCATGTCCCAAACAAAGTAATTATTTTTGCATATAAGAATACTATTATTTGGAATACATTTCAATAGATTGTAAAAATTTGATATTCTTCCCTGTTTTCATGGAATAGTTTTTAATTTAACCATAGGACTAAGGAAGCACTGGCAAGTGGAAATTTCTTGAGTGTGATAAATATTTTAATGCAATTGAGAAAAATATGTAACCATCCAAATATGTTTGATGAAAAACCCACAATATCGCCATTTTTCATGGAGCAAATCAAATTCAATACCGCATCTCTTGCATTAAGGGCACTTGATTATGACCCTTTTAAGGTAAGTTTTAAATTTCCTCCTGCTCTTCCCTTTGAAATTGTGTAATTTATATATTCTTAATTTCATTTCATTATAAACATTTAAAAAGAATTCTTATATTGATAGCACACATGTATTAAATTGTGTAGTCTAGTATGTCCTATTAAAAATTTGTCTAGTCATGTCACATGCAAGATTTTTATTTGATCATTCTTGTTTAATTTATATATTAATTGGAATATATATACATACTTAATTTGAAGAAATTTAGAGATAATTTTTGAATATTTATTATTTTTTTCCTGAATATTTAAATTAATTTATTTATTAAATAAAGACTAATTTTATTTCAAATATATATATTTCTATTTAGTCTGAAATTCAAAGAAAAATAATTTTCAGTTATAGAATATGGCTTGTTCTTGTACTGATGAGTGGCTTATTTATCCATAATCTATCGCTCATCCCTGCTATCATCCTAATGAATATTTTTTTCCTTGGCTCGACTTATTATATTTCTTATAATTTTTTTCCAGCACATCAGTTTATCATTTTTGAATTTTTTACTTGCTGATCTTGAGTTGTCTCTAACAGCCTTTGCTGCTCATCGAGTGAAAAAATTTCAGGTGCCTCAAAAATTAATTGTTGAAATAGACAACTTATCTGAGTCACCACCAACTTGTTCATCGGTCAAAATGAAAGCTAACTTCAGTAATTCTCAGGTTGGTGCTATGTTTATATTATGATTGTTATTTTAAAACTACATATTATTTGTTAGTATATTATAGAATATTTTAAAAATTTCATTATATAGTTGAATTTAGTCATAATTTTTACATTTCTGGCTAGTTTATGTCAAGCTTTACTCCATAAAATAGTATTGCACATTATGTGTTATTTCATTTTAAATGAAATAAAACAAATGTTTCCTGTGGGCATTTTTCTTTTTGATATTTTATGTTTTTGTATCTATGTAAAGGTAAACAGCAACCAGGCTGCAGCTGTTCCTAGAGCTTCAGCAGCTGCAATTCGTCTGCCTTCCAGTGTGCCTACTCGCCATGCCTCTCCAACTGTAGTCCAGCCCCAGAGGTACATGGTGATTCCAGGGCAGCAAATCGCCAGAGCTGCTTCTCTGACTAGCACTACAGGTGGTCAATCTACTGCTGGCCAGATTGAACAATACACACTTCAATTGGTTCAATCTGGATCAGGTTAGAATTTACCAACTTTATTTTAAAATCTTGGAGCAAATAATTCAATCTTGAATAATATTTGTAGAAAAAAATTTATTTTCAGTTGGGCTTATTATGCTATTGATTATATTCTAAATGTTATTTATTTTGAAGGTAAATATGTTTATAATATCCATTTATTTGCAATTTTCTAAAAGTGGAATTTATATGTAAGACATTAAAAAAACTATGGATGTGTTAATTTTCAAAGTAAATAAATTGCAATGTTAGGGAAGAGCTAAATTTTTAGGCAAGTTAAAGACATGGTGCTTTTAATTTATTATTATATTCGAAGTTTGATAATTCAATGAAATGTTTTTTGTTCTGAAATTTTTGTACATTCATCAATTTACACCCACTTAAAAAAGCCAGTACTATTAGTTAGATTAAATTTAAGAATTATTATTTGACGATAATTTTCTGTATGAAATTGGCAGATTTAGTTCATTGATTCCAGGTAACGAATTTAAAAATTTTCTTAATGTTAAAGAAAAAATTGATGAGAAAGGTTTTTTTGTGTTAAGTAAATATTAATAACTGATTTATCTACAAATTATAAGCCTTTTTTTAATACCAATAACCATAAAAAAAAAAGGAGGAGGAATCAAGTTTTACCTTCATTTGTATTATTTTCTTTCTCAAGTACCATATCTTAAGCCTATTATATTTTATTGTTATACAAATGAATTATAGAATACTCTGAAGGCTTAGTGAATGCATGTCCCCAGGTGGCAGATCAGGAAATGCTTCTATTGGTTTTCCAATAGGTGGTAGAAGGAAATAAAATACCTTCCGCGGATCAACAGGCATGAGGTTTAGTCAGTCTTCCGCCCAAGTAGTTCCTCATCTAAAGGGAAGCTGCATAGTATCCTTGGCCATCAACCAGCCACATTTATTGGATTTTCGTACTGCATCGTCCATCGCACAGGTAAATCAGGGGCGCGCACAGGACTTAGGTAGAGAGCCCTGTATGTTAAATATATTACAGTCGTAAAAGATCTTCCAAATATGTTTGTTTGTTGCAATGCAATATCAATTGATTCAGTACTGGAGCTACAAGAATTAAGTTGGACCAAAGATTGGAAATAGCTAATAAACTACATGTGGAAATTATAGCTCTTCAGGAAACTAAATTGTGTGAGCAGAGACTTCTGAATGCTAAAGGGATATAATATCGTCAGAAGGGATAGTTTCGGGTGGAGGCAGACTCATGTTTCTTATTCCTGAGGTCCATTTTCAGAGACTACCAGATATTGGCAATGGAACTTCGGATCTTGAATATATTTTTATAACTGTCTTCTCTAAAGAACGCACTATTACCATCAAGAACCTCTATCATCCTCCAAATAATCAACATCTTGATACAAACATGATAGATGTCTTCCTATCTTAAGTTCTACTCTTCCAACATTAAAGTGGGAAAACTAACTGCTAGAGCTATGAACAGTGGATCCTAAAAATTAAGTAACATGTGAAGGACTTTTCATCAAAGACAAGAATTTCTTAAACAATATATTTATTGAAGAGGATGCAAAAAAGATTAAATTTACAGTGACATTTTAAAATGAAAAAACAGTTGAATACATTTTAAACTGAGCACCTTGCTCAAGACTTGAGTACAGTATGGAGTCAGCTACTCGCTGAGAAACGCCCAACTGCTACTGATTTCACAGCAGTAGCGATCCGTATTTATACACTAACCTAATTAGCATATTGTATCACTTCCACAACAAGTGATGCAAACTATTAAGAAACTCCTGAGTGGCCAGATAGAACCGTGACGTCACAACCGACGATCAGATCTTTAATGCACAGTTGACCATCAGCAAAAGCTGTTTCTCAACTCCACTCATTTTTCACCCCGTTTTCCAGGTTTGTTTACATTTCGTTAATGGCGGCACATTTTGAAACGCAAACATCGCTTGCCGTTCAAGTAATACTATATTCCTGGATTACTGACAACATTGGGATGTCAAGTAAGTTATCCACAACTTGTCAAACTATGCTTATAATTTAGCCATGACATACAACAGAGGGTCTGTTTGAAGACAAAACTATAGTACTAGGAGATTTCAATGCCAGGAATACTACCTAGGGTAGAACTATTAGAAATGCACAAAGTTCAGAACTTAGTAACTTAACCCCTTGTAGTTTTAATTGTTTGAATAAATTGTAAAGTTTGAAATGATTGCTTATTTATAAATTATGTGCCTGAAATAATTATTTAAAAATAAGTTTAAGAAATAAGTTTAGACGAGTAGGACTCGTGATTGATTTACACAGTAAAAATAAGTTTACACGAGTAGGACTCGTGATTGATTTACAAAGTCAATAAGTTTACATGAGTCAGACTCGTGATTAATGCTTAAGGTGTTAATCAATGACAAGGCTTTCTTGTCTCTAAATAATGGCACTCACACTTTCCACTCTAACAGTTACGGTTCTGTTGTTGTTGTTACTAATGCCACCTGTCTGACGTAGTCAGATTGAGGCCCATGAAATTCATCATGACATCGGGCTAGATTGTACGCCTGTCGTTAGCCGTAGCTTAGAGCATCATGCAGGTGACAGTACGATTTGGCTCGGTTCCACTCCAATTTTGAGGGAGAACACCCTGAGAATTGTCATGGGCCTCCTCCCTCTCTTCCCCTTCCACCAACCCCCTTGCCCCGAAGGCACTATACATTAACAAACATCCATGCCTTCTCCGGGATTCAAACCCAGGCCCTACGGCACAGCAGTCAGCGTCGCTAACCACTATACCGGATGGGCGACAGTTACGGTTCTACAGATGTCTTAGATTTGACATTTATAAATCCTGGCTTATTTCCTTACAGTTCCAGGAGAGTACTGGACAATATTGGCAGCGATCACCTTCCTATTTTAGTCAAAATCAATCTTAAAGTCAATTGTACTAGTGTGAAGAACTTCAACTGGAATTTTAAGAAAGACAACTGGAGCCTGTTTGAAAATATCTCTAATGATCTTATATTGCAAGAACCTATTTCAGACAACTTGGAAAAGGAGTGGTCCCATTTCAAGCATTCCATTTTTACAGCTGCCAAATCTTCAATCCCTAGGGGGAAAAGTAAACAGTCCTGTTCTTTCTTTGCCCACAATTCAGATATTATTAAGCCATTGGTTTCTAAAAAGGCTGAACTCTTAAAAATAATTGCCCAAAATTGTGACTTGGACAAAAAAAATTGAATTTAATAATCTGAACGCTGAAATTAAGAAAATCTGTGTACAAGTCAAAAGATCAAACTGGCAGAATCTGCTTGCAAAGCTAGACTACAGAATTTCAAATACCAAATTATGAAAACTGGCCAAGCGGATTGATAACTTAAAGCCTTGTAACGAAAAAACTAATGCTATCATTAGTGATAATGCCCATGTCTCGGTGGATGATCGGGAAGCGGCAGAGACCTTGGCTCAGCACTTCGCAAATGAAAGTAAACTTGCTTTGAATAGTTCTGATAAACACTTGGCCAGGGTCACCAGAGATCAAATTAAATCTTGTAAGGACAGGTCAGCAGATAACCCATTATTCAATGTTGATTTCTTTCACCTTACCCGAACTAACTTATGACCTTCAAAATTTGGACACTAACAAATCACCTGGTCCAGATAGTATCCATCGTCATATCTTGCCCCACCTTGGAATTTTGGGTAAGGAAAGACTTTTATACATATGTAACGTCATGGAAAACTGGCAAATTACTGAGACAGTGGAAATCGGCTATCATTATTCCAATTCATAAACCCAACAAGAATGCTAGTCTTACGGCAAGCTATCATCCTATTTCTCTCACCTGCATCACTTGCAAACTAATGGAATGCATGGTGTTGCGGAGATTGGCTCACCATTTACACACTAATAACTTAATGCCCCCAGAGCAATTTGCTTTCCATAAGGGTCACTCTACTATTGAACAAATTTTATACTTCACCCAGTGTGCTAGAGATTCTCAGAATCACAAACCAACAAGACACACCATGGCAACATTTTTAGATTTGTCAAAGGCCTTTGATAGGGTATGGAAATATAAGCTTTTAAACAAGGGCTTTGGTATTTTTGGCATTAAAGGTGGAGCTCTGCCCTCAAACTTTCTGAATCACCGAAATTTTTGTGTCAATTTTCATGCTAATTACTTGGGTTATTACAAAAACCTATCGAGGAATTCCCCAGGGTTGTGTTTTGAGTCCAACTATTTTCTCATTATTTATTTCTGGAATTGAAAAATATGTTAACCCTTGTCAAATTGGACTTTTCGCTGATAATGTCCTTTTGTGGTGCAGTGATGCAAATATCAGCAAAATGGAATCCCAGTTGAATAGGTCTCTAGTAAATATTCAGGAGTTTGCAGAAAACTACAAAATTTCTTTCAACACCAAAGTCTAAAATCAGCCTCTTCACGACTAATAGGCATCTTTACAACTACTCTTCTGAGCTTTTCCTAATGAGTGAACGTTTGAAATGCAGTAAATAACCAACCTGTCTTGGATTCACTTTAGACCCGGCAGTGAACTGCAGCAAACATATTGAGGAAATAGCCGATAAAGCAAGAAAGAGACTCAGGATATTAAAATATCTGTCTGAAGAGACTGGTGTTCAGATGCCTTGTAATGCCGGACGGTTCCTGCTTCCATCTGAAACCCTTTGTCTACCCGTAAACCCGGCTAGGTGTGTGGGAGAAACTGAATAATCAGTAGACATGATTTCACACTGACTATTTTATTGTTACCAAAATATCAATCAGACACAATGACAATCTAATTAAGTTAATGGATCAGATAGTAGAGCGTGGAGGTGAGATTCAATAGCACAGGAATAATAATACGGACCCTCAACTGATTCCATAATAGCTTAAACACGCTCAATATAAACTATGCCACACACTAACAAGCTAACTTCTAATTAAACAAGGATCACGATACCTATACTTTTATGAAGCAGATCCTACACTTGAATCTTTGCAGGAAATCCTTATCTGGATTTAATCACTGTTGCTGGATCAACTCTCAGTAATCCTTTTCATGGACAACTTCAAAATATTTTAATAATTCCACGATCCTTCACTCTTCAAATAACAAACTCACTTGTCAACTCTTAAAACTCACGAATACAGAATTTATATAATATACTTCATTTGCATAATCACGCTTTCTTACTCGGCGAAAGTTGGTTGAAATAAAATATTTTCCCCAGAAGAATCCCCAAGGAATTAGATCGTATAGATCCGTCACAGCCTCCACACTTAGAATTTCTTATATAACCTTGATCTGCCCTGTCCTTGAATTTGGGTATCAAATCTTTCAAGCAGCATCTCCTACTAACTTGAAAAAACGGGAAAGAATGCAGCTGAGTGCTGCGAGAATCATCACGGGCCTTAGACATAGTTGCCCTACTGACATAGTTGTGTACGAGGCAGACATCCAACCTCTGGCTATGAGATTCGAAGTGAACTCATATAAATATTTTAACAAAATTAAAAGCTGTGGCTCCTTTAATAGAACCTCTTCTTTTATCTTAAACTGGACAAGTAACCAAAGATTAAAGCGAGACAGCCCTCTTAATTACATGAAGAAACGTGGTTTTATAGATTTTAATGTTTAAACTTCTACACCTTTTAGCTGCATCACACCCATTGATTCTTTTAATCATGTTGAATTCCAGGAGGAATTATTGATCAGTACTCCCAAGTATAGCAGCCATCCGGAATTACTCGGTTGTCACTTGAAGTCATAAATGACATACCCGATCAAACTTGATTATTTATACAGATGGTAGTCATTCAGATGTGGGTAGAGCAGGGAGTGGTATATTTAGTAACACTATTGGGAGTGATGTTAAAATCAGCATCAGGAATTCTGACCACTGTTCTGTCTTTGATTGGAACCCATCACTATCAATTCTGCTCTCGATCATGCCCTCAACTCTAATAAGAACACTCTCTGGATCCTGACAGACAGCAGAAACTCCATCCAATATCTGAAGAATCGGCCAAAGATCATGGACAGTACTGGGGGGTCTAGATATTTTATCCAGATTGGCTAGGCTTGGTCAGAGGAAACGGGTGTCAGTCGATGCCATCGCATGTGGGTGTGCCTGGGAATGAGGCAGCTGGCAGGGGTTGTGATCTCCCTAATCCCAGTTCCTCTGTCTTGAGCCACTCTGAAATTCATTCCCTCTACAAAGCTAAAATGAATCCGACTTGGCGAAAGCCTCCCGCTCACCACTGGTACGCAACTAAGAGTCCTGGTCTATCTTTACAGTGCAGGGGATCCATAGTTCTTCAAACAGCCTTGGCACGCTTAAGAAGTGGTCACCTGCGTGGTATGACCATTAAGCATGGGGTAAAAACTTTCTTTACCTGTCCCTGCTTCTCTTTCTCATCTTCTGAACTACTGGGACAGCTGTTTGGAGTTTCAAGACCTGATTGGTGACAGTCTTATGCAGAAAGATCAAATGGACTTGGTGTAGGCTTTCCTGCCATTTGAAACAACAACTTTAAAGGCACTTCCATTATGGAAAATATTTTGAAAATGTATTATAAATATCTTAAGATGTAACAATGTGTATTATGATGGAAAATTTTATCAAAAGAGAAAATAAGGCGAAAACATTTTTACTTATCAAAACAAATATGTGTTTCCTAGTTTGCAAAGTAAAGATTTTTGTTAGCAAGCTTTTTAACTAAATATTTTTGCTTATTTTTTTAGAGTTTCAGAAAACTAAGATTACATATCTGATTTTCATAAAGAATGTACTGTTATGTTTTAAAGTTAAAAATAATGGTTATTTCTTTTAAGTAGTATATGAAATAAAAGACAGAATGGAAAGAAATTTGGATCATTACAAATAAAGGAAACAGTTGAAGAACTCATGAATATAAATCATTTTATGCAACTGAGACAAAAAGGCAAGAAATCTGCCTGTTGCTACAAAAAGAGAAAAACTGTTAAAAATTTATTAGCATGGAATTTGATCACCACTTGCTTCAATGTAAGCATCACAGTGATATTTCATGTTACAAATGAGTCTGGATTAATTGTGTTGACAAATTCTGCCACCTATATAGCAGAATGATTTTGATGTTAGCAATGTCCTTAGGCTGATGATTTTATACACTTGTATATCTGCCAGCAATTATGCTTTTCGAGCATTTATTATTCTTTTCCACCTAGTTAGCTCATTTTTAAGCATTTTTGCTTAATTTTATTCATCTGCCTACTATTTTCTTCCTTGTAACTCTTATAATAATTTTTTTTTTACAACTGCAATAGTTGGAAAATAAATAGATGAAAGCCACAAGAATCATTGCCATTAAATTTTTAAAAAAATCATGAAGTTTGTCCTTTCTATATATTGTATTTTGTTAGTTGATGGTTCCCAACTCATTTGTACGTGTGATTTTGTTAAGTGAAGCATTTTCATTTTTTCCCCCCATGTAGGAACTTTCTGTTGCTTAACTCATTTTGTGATGTACACATATTCGTATTTCCTATGTTTCATATTGCCAAATGATTTACTTTCATTGATTGTTACCATTATGTCTAACAGAGGAAAAATAGTGAGCTTTCAGATGTATAAAGAATGTTAGAAAATAGCAATTGGATTGCATTAATGTATCCCTAAAAGGCGAAAAATATACATTTTGTCATGGTATTGCCTGTCATGTAAAAAACTCTTAACTCTTTGCGAATGAGAAATCAAATAGTAGTTGTTCAAAATTGGATAGTTTTTTCAATGACATTATCCAGTCAAATTTAAACAAGTCTGAAATACTGTAGAGCATAAATTCTTGTAGAGCATAATGTTCCATTTGATTGCCAATCTTTTTTTAAAAAAAGATGTTTCCAACATATAGTATTGCTAAGCAATTAGGAGGGCAATATCTGTTATGAGTGAACTCATTTCTAATCAAAGTATATGATGTCAAAGTCTTTTGCACCAGCATTTTTTGCAAAGTGGTATTTTTACAATTCCAAATTTGATTGTGAATTTCATTGAATGAAATAAAAAAACATGAATACCTTTTGAACATTAAATTTCGTTTTTGGAACATAATTTTGCAGCAATAGAAGGGGGGAAATAATGGAGTTGTTACCTTTTTAAAGAAAAAAAGTATGGTTTGCTCTTGTCATTGAATAAGTTTAGCATTGGAAAAAGATGCTGCTTGTTTATCTTAAAAAGTTGATGAGGTACTTGTAGATATGTTCTAATATCTATAAAGCTTTCAAAGTTTGTACAATAAACAAATTTCAAAAATTTTAATGCGTTCATGTATTTTATGGTTATTACTTGGTCATAGTGTTACCATAAACTTCTTTTAATTTAATTGTTAACTTCTGCATGTGTAATTTTTGGAAAAAAATTCTAAAATTTGAGTAATAATTTCAATGTGTTTTTTTATTAAAGTATCTTTACTGTAATTTTTTTTCTTCTTTTATGTTACTATGTATTTACCTTCAAATTTACTTAAGTGTCTGTCAGTTTTTATAAAGCAAGTCGATATAAAAGAATTTTCTATGAGTACTTTTCTCATTAAAATATTTTTAGCAAACACTTGGACAACTGACATACAAGTCTGTTATAAAATCTTCTGTAAACTGTTTGCCTTGAAATCATTGTACATAGGGTTGCATCAAGCTCTGAATACTGTTGTCTGGCACACATCATCTAGTTATATTGCTTAGTTAGAAATCAATGTTATTACTTTTGCTCAACCTGTAATAGCAGGTCTATGAATGTTTCCAATATTTTAGTACCTTTTCCACAATTCGGAAATTGTTAACTCTGCAACATTTGTTACCCTAAACTCTTCTGCCTGCCATTGCCACCTTCTAACATTCCAATGATTTTGAAATACACAAGCTTATTGATTGTTTAAATAACTAGAATCTCAATGCACATTCACATCACTTTAGTTGCAGTATTACTAATAACTCTCATTGTGTCCTATTATATCTCTGCTAAAAATACTTTTAATCTTCACAATCATTTGTTAACATCACTGGATTATATTTGTGCAATTTTAGGCTTTTTTGTTTTGTTTTTTACAATTTTATTTCTACAGTTTCCTAGTTATTCTTAACTTTTGGCCACTTGTAATATGCAACTTTTTTATTCACATTACACTATGTATAGACAAAATTACTTATTTTTAACTTTCAATGAGTAATTTATTGAGAGTACACATACCATTCAAAGATATTGAAAATGCATTTTTCATCAGTGAACAACTGTGTTAATAACTTCAAAAGTGAATGTAAAGTAGACATTCCACCTTCATTTGTTAAATTGTACAAAACTAAAAATTAAATTATTTTGTAGTGATATAATTTATATAAGCCAGTAACAGCCTCCGCACCATGGTGATCATTTTGGTGTAGTGGTTAAGTTACTCGGCTTCGGACCCAAAGGTCTCGGGTTCTATCCTCAGAATAAACGCGCCACGTCAATTTCTTCAATATCTGTGTTAAAAAAATATTCTATAGAAATTTTTTAACTCCTTTGAGTTTATTTGACCCCTTAAGTTTAGTTTCGGCTGTGTAGCATGTTTGGTTTGTCTCTGGCTTTCTACACCCAAGGTTGCGGGTTCAACCCTGGCCCAGCGGCTGCGGTAGCCAAGTGGTCAAGGCATCAAATTATGGCTAGCGTGTCATGAGTTTGAGCCCAGTACCACTGAAGACCAACCGTGTAGGGGAGCGATGCACGTTAAATCTGTCGAGAGCTCAAACGTCCTCTCGTTGGTGTGGTGTGGTAGTTAGGAGAGGGGGGTGTCAGCTCAGATGTCGTCTGCGTCACTTGACCATGGTTTAAAATTACGCAATCCATCGCCAAAAGCCTTTGTGTAGCTGAACAGCACGACATTAATATTCACTCATTCGACCCCGGCCCAAGTTGGTGGATTTTCATGATGCAGAAAATTAGCAGCGGCCATGTTGTATGATTATACGACATGGAAAAGATTCCTAGAGTATCTGTTTGGCTTGGGTGCTCTCAGCAAAATTAAATCCTAGTATGGGCTCACATTGTTAAGAGCTCAGGTGCCTCCCTCTGGCATAGAAACTGCCCATCAAAATTACTTGCAGGAATTGGTATCGCCTATATGGTACAGCGCTAAAAAGTGATTCCGGCTCCTGGAGAAGGTACTAGGTCTGCAAAGGTTAAAATACCAAAATGCAGCCCCATTAGAAAGAAAAAAAATGTTTATTTGACTTAATAATTGTATTCATACAATAAGTTCAATTCCCCTAAATTCCATCTTTTAGTAACTAAAGAAATTCTTTCTAAGGCTGTTCTTTTTTAAGTTTCTAATATTTAGAAATTATAGATTTTTATTCCATCAATTTTTAAAGTATTTTGGAACCTTTTTTCACATCGAGTTTTCAAATGTGTTGAACCGAGAAGAAACGTATTACTATTGTACATAATTGATTTTGGTAGTATAAATATCATGAACAAAATAATTATTGATAAATATGATGTAACATTTTAGACGTACTTTGTGAAATTAAATCTTGTATATGTGGAAATGCAGCATTAGATAAATTAAGCAATTGCTTTTTGTTATGAATGTTGCAAAAAAATAAATAAATGTTTTGCAACTTGTTTGTTTTAATTTTGAAAGTTATTGCAATTTAAAATGAAAATAGATCTTAAGTAAGAGCTCTAAAAACTCCCATGGGTGAATTTGAAACAGTAATTAACTAAGGCAATTGGTTTATTGTCATATATTACATTATTGAAGAAAATTAGTATATTAAAATAACAGTGCCTTTGCTTATGAAACATGGATATAGGTCTTCAATATATTTTATGATTTCCTGTTTTATGAAAGCTTGTACTATGATATTGAATAGATTTTTAATGTGACTTTAAAAGGATATCTCAAACATTTTGGTTGATGAATTCTATTTTCAGAATGTATGTTGTATTTGTGTGTGTATATATTTTTGTAATTTATTAAAAAGTTGTGTATGATTGGTCTAATATTACAAAGTGTGTATGATTCTGCATTTTTATGTTTGTTAATATAGTTAAAAAGTTAGATTTTAACTTTTTTTTTGTTTGAGAGGTAATTGTTTCATTTCAAAATTCTGAATATAAAAATGAAATATAAACATTGAATTAGCTCTAGTCAGTTATATTAACTGAATGAAGCATTAATATTATAGGTAGCATCTTTGTTATGTTCTAATTTTTTTTAAAATTATAAGCAGTAAACTATAATAATAATTATTATTACTGATATTTTTTTATCTATTTTATTTACCACGGTTAACCATTAATATTGTAACTTCAAGATGGAAACTTTACTTAGTACACATGTATAGCTTAGTAGAAAGAAAACATGATTAAATTTGTAGGAAATTTAAAGGTTATGGGGGTTAAAATTAACATCCATAGCTAATGATTCTGGAAAGTAAAACAGCTCTAACCCGGTTACACATCAAATCAAAATGGGCTTGCAGGACTCGTATGGCATGGTCCTTTTATGCTACTTCAAAGTCTATGCCACACTTCATAAAATGTGATAATTGGATAGCGATGGTGGATGAGTCTCTCAGCTACCTTTGACCAAATGTTTTCATTAGGTGAGAGATTTAGAAAGCATACAAGCCAGGGCAACAATTAAACACCCTCAGTGCAGAGACATAACAAGCAACACCCAGTTTGGTGTTGTCTTGTTGAAAGATGATATCTTAAAGGGGCCTCAAAAATAGCACACAGCTACTGTCCTCAAGATTTGATAAATGTAATGCTGGTTATTCAGATTGCTGATAACACGAACAAGAAATGTTCATATTCCACTAGCTGTCCATACTATTGCACCAGATGCAGAGCCCATATGATGATATTGAATGAAAGCTGAGATTATTCTTGGTGCTTCTAGACACCAATATGTCCATCATAATGCTGCAAGCAGAGTTGAGATTTGTCTGATGACAGCATGATGCCACTCCCGCACCCAATTTTGTCTTTAGTTGTTTTGTATGCTGCAATGTCAAGGAAGGCAGCTTTAATAGTAGCCATGCATACTGTCCTTGCTGCTCCAGTTGTTGTCATGCTGTCCGTTCCTATACTTGTGTTCCAAACAAACCCACTTTATGACTCAAGGTCTGTGATGTAGCAATGTGGTCCTACAAATCTAAACAGACCACATATCTCTCCTCAAGGGTATTAGTATTGGGAGGCTACTGAGATTCTGTATGAGATTCATTTTGATCCTCTTGAATCCAATGATTCCACATTAAAAGAGAATGTCATACAACAAATGCAGGTAGCAATATTGTGGAATGATAACTAAGTTTTTACTCAATAAACCACAGTCCTGGAGCTATCAAATTCCAACACTTACTAGTTGCTGTCTTTCCTTTTTATACAAGGCATGTTATAATCTTCTCATAAGCAACTAACACTCAAATGTGATTTCCAAATGAGAAATTCACTGCATAATTTACCATTTATATAGAGTTTAAGATGCCATTTCTCCCATCTACAACATTCAGTCACACTTAAATGCTAATAATTTGCATGTTCCATCATCTCCTTCCTTTTACGCAAATTTGACATCACTTCATGTTACAGTTTTAAAGGCAAGTAGTGTTAAAATGACTTTGGGAAGTATATTTATAGATATATTAATTTCATTTAAAGGTGTTGTAGTTAGATAGGATTAGGTGGTTACCAGAATCAATTTTCTCTTTTTCTGGTTATTAATTGATAATTAAGGATTATATTTTCTTGGAGATTTATAGCTTAGAAAAAAAGTATTTTAAAAACTCCCATTTTTCATTCATTAGCATTATGGCTTGAGAAGAACTCTATTGTAGATCTAATTGATATTGTTCTCTAATCTTTTTGCACTCCTTTTGATGTTTTTAAAGAGTTGGGGGGGGGACTAATATTGTTTATCATTCTTTAAACTCCATTTTACCATTGATGGTAGACATTTTTTATTCTCAACTGTGAAAGTGAATATTAAAATGTAATAAGTAAAACTAAATTGAAGATGTCATTTTGAGAATATTGTCAATGTTCATTTTAGGGGCTCAGAAAGTTTCTTCAGAAAAATACAAGTTTTAACAAAATATGAGATAGAAACTTCTAAGCTCTTCCATCTTTTGAAACATTCTAAAGTTTTCAATTTGGTTAGAAATTGATAGATTCTAAAAGCTTATTAACTACATTTGACTCAAAATGTAGACAAAGTAAGCCATTCATTTTCATCTAAGAATGAATATAAGATCACATCATTAAAAGCTTTTTTTAAAAAAACAATTATGCTTGCCAATGTCCTCTCGGACATTGTACAGTACAAAACAGAAGTTGTGCTGTAGAAAATAGTTGAGAGCGAATATGAAGAGGAATGACAACCAAAAAGATGCTCCCCAGTCATTGGCACAGAATTACAGGGCAAAGCGTAAAATCAGTGAGGCAAGTTTGCAAGAAAATGGCGAAGGCTGCAGCAGATTAGGCATTACCCAGAATGCACCAGCAAGATGGCCTGCTACACTACAGCTCGTCATAAAAAGTAAATGTTTCTGATCAATGATTTTTTTTTAAAAATGAAGGAATGAGAAAGTTTAAGCATGGAAGTAAGAAATTAATTAAAGTCTTAATATGAAACTAAAACTAGAGCTAATAATAATGTTTTAAAAATTCATTTTCATAATCAGCATATTTTTATGAGTTTACACACTAAAAATGTTTTTGACAGTGATAGCTGCCAGTAGAGTGTATCACAAACATATTTGCAGCTCTGTGCAATCATTTTCCACTGCTGCTTAAAATAAAATGCTCCCCCCCCCCCTGCATTCATTTACATTGCTGTTCTGACTACTGCATAACATGTCTGAATGGGCCATTTCTATCTCTCTCTCTCTCTCTCTTTCACTAGCTGTCGCTTCCCTTGCCCCTTTGGGTGGCCTCACACTGCAATTGCAACCACAGGGCGGCAACCGGGTTCAATGCGTTCAGTCACTAATCGGTGGGATTGGTCGTGTGGTGCAGACCGCCGGTGGGGCGCAGTTTGTCATAACCTCCATGGCGGAGCAACCATCCAATACGACCGCCCTAACTACTGTAACTAGCTCCGCTGCTAGCTTGCAACCTGTTGTGTTGAATGCGAATGTTGCCACGACAACCGGTATGCTCATTTTATAAAATGTATACAAACTATGTTGTGGTACTTATTATATGTGTTATTTTTACTATTTGAAAGGGGATCGATTGCTGCATTCAGCATTAGATGTTAAGTTTTTATGTGCCACATTGATATTAATAATTGCTATGAAGGATAATAATTTGCTTTTATATCCTTCATTGAAAAGTTTTACTTTGGATGGATCTTGAAGCTAATATTGAACATAAAATATCGTTGGTTAAATTTTAGTTTCTTTGATCAGCAACATGTTGGTTTTAAATATTAGGTTGCCATTTAACACTAAATATTTATTTTATCCCATGAATTGCTTGATTATATAGATGAATATGTAATTGTGAATATTCTCCTAATATGTAACTTGAAAAAGATTCCTTTAAATAATCTTTCCTCATATCATTTTTTATTTAACCTATTGTACTTATTTTTTCTTTTAATAATTAAATTTTAGACTATATCAAACAAGCAGATGAGGCTGTATTTGCAGACATAATGTAATAAAATCTAAAAAGAATCTAAATTTACTTTTTAGTTGTGTTAAAATTTAGTCTTTGGAAAGTTTGGTGTTATTTAAAAAAAAATTTAATTAGACCAATAAAAGCTTATTTTGCAAAAAAAAAAATATTTGACTGATAGGTCATTTATTTATACCCCATAATTTATTATAAACTAACTTATGATTGATGAAATATCTTTAAATTCAAATTCTGAAAGATGTCAGTGTGTGTATATATGCACAGGTAAATTATCCTGAAATGAAATAATTTCTGATTAAAAGAAATTTAATTTTATATTAAATAAATCAAATCAGGGTTAATTAATAGAAAGTGAGAAATTTTTAACAATTATATTTTCGTTTTGACTAAAAAAAATCATACGTTGCTATAAGTAATAAATGTTATTGAAATTTTTCGATTAATCATTTTAAAAAAATGTTTGAGTTCAATACAGTATATGTAATTAAATGTGACTCAAAGTTATATAAAATTAATTAACTTACTTATTCTTCTTTTTAAAAAGGGATCTGTTAAATACTGAATTATAAAAATTATTGTTTAAAAAAAGGTGGTTAGTATATTCCATCATGGAATTTATATCTTCAGTCTTCAAAGTGTTGAATTGCAAAAAATATGCTAAAATTCTGGCTTTGTATTTTATGCTATATATCATCTTCAATGTGTTAAGCCAATGATAAATTTGTAATAAGGATTATTGATCCACTTATTGCTCTGTATTTGAAAATAGGAACAGTATTGATTGTTTGTGCTATGTATTTCATTGAATGATCTCTTGATATATGTAATATCTGCAGAACTAATTGTTGTATGACTACTTAAGACCAATGACTCCAAACTTTCCCTGTGGGAATTTCTTTGAGAAGAATTTAGGTTGAAACTCTGCTTTGAGAAGAAAAGTGTTAGAAAAGAAAATATCCACATTCATTTTTATAAATTTCCGACTCCTGTTTTTGCTGAAGGAATTTGTATATATCTGTCATCTTGTTCAATGTGAATGTTTTTCTGCGGTGTTTAATAAACTAAGCTTATATTATTGAAATTGGGTATATCAACTCCTACTTAAATAAAATTTGTGGTATGGGCTATACAAGACCATTCTTTATGCCTTATTCTATTTTAGCCAACTTTTAAAAGAATTAATTAATTCATTAATATTGTTATTCAGTTCAGCAGTAATATCCTTTTTGAGGGCTGCAATGAAAAATGCAAAAGCTATTAAGAGTGTTTCACTTTTTTTAATGACTGAATCAAAAGACATGAAAGAGAGCTTGTGTGTTTCTTTTGTGCCATATTTTGTTCCTTATTGATAATTGGACATTCAATTCCAAGCACATAACAGCTACTGTCGGAAGAATTTTCATAGTATTTTAATTGTTGTTTGTTGAAGTGAAAATGTGATTCACTTTTTAATATGTAATTTTCTTGGAATAGTTTTGATGAGAAAATATGTTATTTAAACTTTGACTCCAGAAAATAATTCATACATCTCTCATTAAAAAAAACTAGAAAACATTTATAGTCTTAAAAATTTACTGCCTTAAAACTATAAACAAAGTTTTATTATAAAATGAATAGAAGATGGTTTCAACTTTTTAGAGCGGATTGTCATTATTCAGATACTTCAAGTACATTATCGGCAGATTTGAACTCGGTACCTTCCGATTCGTAAGCGTGTAACTTACCACTAGACAAAAGTGATCACTCCTGTCCGGAGGCTGTTACTGGCTTATTTAGATTCCGCCACAGTACTCCCCCACCAGTGAGTCGGTGGATAGGCGAACGAACGAGATATTTGTTATGGCGAGCGTGGGAGTTGCTACTATTGCGTCAAGTGAGTCTGACGACTTTGCTGCGCCGAGTGGGTCCGGCGACTTTTGCTGCGCCAAGTGAGTTTTGACGACTTTGCTTGCAGGTAGATGGTGCCATGACACATCAGAAGATTTTGCGTTTTTCTTCTCAGCCAAGGTCACCAATATCGGCGTTTTGAACTCGGTACCTTCCGATTCGTAAGCGCGTAACTTACCACTAGACAAAAGTGATCACTCCTGTCCGGAGGCTGTTACTGGCTTATTTAGATTCCGCCACAACATCAAACCATTTAAAAATTGAATTTTTTTTATAGATTCTAATGTTATGTCCAAACAAACAAACAGAAACTAGGGCAGTTTCATTTACAGTGTTAATATAATTCTGTATTTATTTATAGAATTTCTTTTAGAGCATGTAATGAACTAGATAAGAATTAAGTATAAATTTATATTTTTATTTCTGTTGAAATAGTGTTAAAAGGCTAAATTTTAATTATAAGAAAAAATAAGTAAATATAATTAATTAATTTGATGACTTATGATTTGCAAAAACTCAAAGAATTATTTTTTAAAACATTCTTACATCCAGTAAAAAATTTGTCTCCAAAGTAGTTTACATGGATGTAAATGCAACATTGACTGCTTTTTTACCATAAATGAATTAATTCTAAAAAGTCAGCTAGAGATAACACCTGATCTATTGAATTTATGGTTTTAAATCAACATCCTAATTTTCTTCTCAAGAAACATGGAAAAGTTGCACAATTCTAGGTTTAGGTCTGGCAAATATGGTACATGGGACAAATTCGCCAAATCTGGTTTTTAGCCCCAAACTGCCTGACTGAGATAATTATATGAGTAAGTGTATGGAAATGGTACACAAACCAATCATCTGGTTTACCACACTGGCTTTTTGTGCTGTAGGTTCTCCTTCATATGGCTCAAAACTCAAAGGTAATGGAAACTGTTTTCATGATCCTACATTTCTGGTAGAGAATCCCACAAATATTAAAAAAAAAAAAAATTAACTTCACATCATCATCAAGAGGCTTTCTTCGATCAAGGAAGGCTTGATACCTTCTATATTGTTTGATTGTTTTGTTTTTGAATCATGACTTTTCATCTAGTTTTCATCGCTGTGCAAAAGTTTGAATCCTTTGCAATTGTTTGTTGGACTTGCACTTTGCTTTCACAATTGTTCTGTATTAAAAATTGGGAGACAAACTTGGCTGCAGTCTTTATCATTTTACGTTAATCCAACAAAATGTGTTCTGTACAACATTGCTAGTTTCAGCCATATTGTTGATGGTTTGTCTTCTGTATTGATGCATCAATTCATGTCCTAATTGAATGCTTGTTGTCTTCAAATTCTCAGCCCTTTGTAAAATGTTTGAACCACTCAAAAGTCTTAGATTCCTTTGAAGTTTCATCATGAAATGCCCAAACAGCATTTCAATTATTGTTTTATCTAATGTAGGATACAGTTTGTTTGCTTTTTAGCCAGTATCTTTGCAATTTTTATGAATTGGCGTTTGTTTAAAACACTACAGACAGCAATTTGTAAATACCTCTTCATGTAATCCTGATGTTTAGCTCATTCCCAACCCAGTGTAATGAGGCTTTGTTCCATTATTGGTTTACATTGGTCATGGGGTTTTAGGGGGTAACACTTAACATACTATTTTTATTATATTCTTTTGCAAACTATATTCTTTTTCTTTCTTGGACACCCTTTTTAAGAATACATAAATATAGTATCTTATTGATATCCCATATAAAAAGAATATCAAATTTTTAGTTGAAAATCATTTATAATTTCTTGAAAAAGGATTTTGTGTTTTCTTGTTTCCCGTTTTTAGGAAGATGTGTTGAGAATCTATAATTATGTAGAATTTCTTTTAGTTTTTAAAAGTAATGTAAAAACATAAAGAAAAATTTAAATTTTAAATAATAAATTCACCAAAAAATATCTAGAGAAAGATTTGGAAAATATTAAATATTTAAATAGTAAATTTTATCCAAATCTCACTTATTGGTCAATAATTAACTAATATTAATATGTAAATATTATTGCTGCCAAATATGCTCAGCAATGTCATCTTTAAATAATTATGCATTTTAAAATCTAAATGTAATGTTAAATTTGATTAATATTTCAGTTTTGACGCCTGCACAAAAAGTTGGCAATCCCTCTGTCTCACCACCCTTTTTGGCAAGCATTTCAAGGCCACAAACAAATAACATAACTTTGACAACTCTCAACAACTTGAATGTTCCCAACCGACCGTTAGCACGTGTGGCTCCTTTCAATGGCCATTCTCCTATCGCACAAATTGTGGAAAGTAAGTTACGCCATTTGTATAGATATTGTGTATCCCTTTTTTTGTTTTAAAGTAGTTTTTATTTGTAATAGTAAAAATATTTAATTTTTATGTTTAGATTCAGTCAATCAAAATCATATTCAACCAGCTAAATCACCTGTTGTTCATTCACTGACAAAACCTGTTCCCAAACTTGAATCAACATCCAATGTTTCTGGGCCAAAAAAGAATTCTTTGTTTTATTTAGTAAGTTGAAATTTATAAATGATAGTAATTCTTATTTATTTTACTATTTTGTTAAAAATGCACTTTTCTGTGTGCTTAACTATAGATGTAATTTGTTCATTTATAAAGGGGAAATTCTGGTATTTGTAAATTTGTAACATGAATAACTTGATAGTATTGTATTCTCTCTATATATCTCACACTATCATCTTAGAATTCAAATTCACTTCATATGATTTGTAATTAATTTAGAAAATTGTGCTGTAGATTTTATGCATGCACATTTTGGAGGGGGATGGAAGTTTGTATGCTATATTTCAAAAAATCATCTTTTCAATTAAAGTATATTTTTTAGCATTTAAAAAAATAAATTTGTCATTATTGTTAATAAGATAAAAAACAATTTATGAAATTGAACAGCCTAAATCATTTTAAGCCTAATCAACACAATGCAAGAGTTTGAGGAAGGAGGCATAAAAAAAGCTATTTTTGTTTATTAAATGTCATAAAAATATTTCTACATATTGAATTGTTGAAACGCTAATTATTTGTAATTTTAGCCCTTTTTTATGTTAAATAGAGAATATGAGTAAATATCATTTCCAATCTAAATTGAAATTTTTCAGGGAGATAATTTGTTTTTTTTTCCCTAATTTTTAAGTTTATGAATAAACTGAAATTATGAAAATTTTTGGTACATTTGTTTAAGTTTTGTGGCTTTGTAAGTAAATTTATTGTGTAAAGTTTTAGTTTCATGTTTTTCTTATCAACATATATTTTTTAGGAAAATTTAGTTGAGACTAAAGAACAAGAGAGAAAAGAATCTTTAAGGACTTTGGCTAAAATTAATAGTCGTCATTGCAGTGCATGTCCTATTTATGGAAGTGATCTTGTAGAAGCTGTGACCATTGTAAATAATCTAAAACACTCGAAAGTGGGATCTCCTTGGAAGGGCAGAGGGTATGTTAATTGCTTGAATGCCATCTGTGCCAAAGATAATCCAGCTCTGTTCTGGGAGCATACATCAACTTTGTCTAACATTATAAAGACGACTGAGGATCATGTAGCAGAACTTACTGATATCATCAACAGGTACTGCCACAGTTCAAATTTAATTATCTGAAAAAATTTTTGCTATCTCAAATAGCTGTATGAAATAATTATTAGAACTAACTGCAAATTTAGCAGGTAATAGTATATTTAATTATAGAATAGCAAATAGCTAAACATTTTTATTTTGCTTGCTCATTTGTCGGATGTCAATTAAGTATTTGGACCCTATTAATTGCAAAAACCTGCTTTTAACTGCTAGGCTTTCTGAGAATTAATACTTCTTTTTAAATGTTTGATCTAAGAGGATTGTTTCATTTTTAAAGCTCTTTAACAATATATGATGGCGATAGAATTTGATCAGTTTTTGTCTAGTTCATAGAAATACCATTTAATTCTTGAAGAATACTTTTTATTAGTATTTCTAAATTGCACTGATTACCTGCTTCTTACAATTTTAAAAATATGTAATCATTTTGTTGAATTTATACAAAACATCCACTTTTATTAGCTATTTAATAGTTAACAGGAGTTTTCATTTACAATTGTAACTTTTAAGAGAAGCACAGTAGCAAATTAGTATATGTTGGTACATGAGAATGATTTCTATAATATAACTGTGAAGAAATATTTATCAATCATTTGATTGTTAAAAGACCTTGGATGTAATTTACATGATAAATTACAGTATTAAAGGTTATTTACTGTGTAATTTTCTTTGATTTGTAAAACCAAATGTTTCATATCATTCTTCTTGACCAAAGAGGCTAAACACTAAAAAAAAAGGTTTTCCATACTTAAGATATTTTTTAAATCTGTTATAAGATATCCAGGAAATTCTCCCCAAATATATTATTTAGCTTATATACCCTTCTTATTACGTTGATTGCTTTTTTGGAAAAGGTTTGTGTTTGTTATTCCTGCTGTGATGGCTCCTCCTGTGGGTGTATATCTCACCCAACCCTGGCTTGAATGACGAGCGAATGAATGTGGAGAGAATGAATGATTATCTTGCTCCTGCTTGTGCCTTCTTGCATCCTATTGTTAGTAATATGAAGGCTCAGTTCCCAGAACTCAAACTCATTGAGTATGATTGTGGTAAGTACAATTTTTTTTAAATGGGTAAAGTACAAAAGTAAAATTTAGTAAGAATTTACCTTATTTTCCTTCTGAAAATGTTTATGCAATTGGAAACTAATTATATTATTTATTTCAATGTGTAAATCAGGAATTTTTGGAACTTTTTTAGAATTAAGATGGTGGGAGGTGTGTTATATATCAATCCACTAATCTTGGAAAAAATGGTTTTTAAAAATTTTCCATTTGTTAGTGCAAGCGATTTTATTTACTTATTTTGGGCAAGGGGTGTTTTTAAGGGGACTTCTATCCTAAAAGAAAAAGAAAATGGTTTCATAAATCCTTCAAAGCAAGTGCCTGAATAGGAGTTCCTTTTTCTTTGTAAAATTCACATTCCCTCATTAAGATGTCTGATAGCTTTTGATCATCATCTAGTGAGTTTTTCCTCCTTTACAGAGTGTTGCTGAATTTGACCAACAAATTCAGAGGAATGGTATTAGGCAGCATGGGGATGACAAATCATTATAGAACATGGGGTTGCAAACCATGTTTAGTCAGAGTAATTCTTGAAAACATTTATTAAGGGTGTGGTGTCAAATAGAATGATAGGGGCAGTATGAGATAAGAAATACATTTATAAGATGTAAAGCATATTAACAATATGAACAGTGCATCATAGCTCAACGTAAGAAATGCAATAACAAGTGAGTGTCACAGGAATTGTTCAAAGTTTCGGCTGTGTTGGTCAAAGCACAACCGACACCGACAGACGAAGTTGTTAGATGCCCTCAAACAAATCCAGTGTGCTGGCGACGTCATCTGAAACAAAGACATCCAGGCTGTAAGATACCACTGTAGCCAATGGCATCTCGTACATAAGTGATTTCAGGTGTTCCTAGAAGAAAAAAATCGAATGGATTGAGGTCTGGGGAGAATGGAGGCTAAGCAACAGGTCCACTGCATCATCCACCTCCTGGGATATGAAGCAATAAGGTGGTAAAGCACTACTATTGAAAATGTGCAGGTGTACCATTGTGCGGGAAACCAGACATTTTGGTGCATAGTGACTGATACTCCCTGCAGCAACTCTGGGAGAAGTGGGAAACTTTCAAATGTGCAGGTTTCTTCAACCCTACCACAACACTCTTAACCCCTGCATTTGTTTGACCACTCCTCTCATTAGGTTCATCATCATTCCCACGACTATTATTATCGCATTTTCTGCTAACCCCTTGTTCTATGGTGATTTGTCATTCCTGTGCTATCTACTATGACTCCTCTGAATGTGTCGGTCAAATTCAGCAACACCCTGAATATGAACTATTAGTTGATGATCACATGCCATGAATGAATTTCTCTTTCAGCTCAGATTCATAAATATTTTACTTTCCCAATTTGGCTTATACATAGGTTTTGAATTGTGGCTCAGTTTTTAAAGAAAGAGTTACACTTTCAATCCAATTCCTTATTGTATGCAGATCAGCTTATATTTCGAATCTTACTATTTGCTTTTGTTTGTATAAGATTTAAATTGCTAAAGAGGGAATGAGGGGGGGGGTTAGAACTGGAATTTGGATGCTGCAATTGTTTTCTAAAATTTTGGAAATTTTTTTTTTTTAAATTCTGCAGTTATATGTATTGTACATTTTTAAATATCAGCCAATTAGTGTATAAGCTGAAAATGCATTTTTCTTCAAAAATTTACGCAAAATTTGAAACCCAAATATAAGTTGAACTGGATACATTTTGCCATGAGTGTAAAATTGTTACCAAGCCGGTAAATCAAGTTAAATATTCTCTAATCAAATTGCAGTTAAATAAAGTATCAGATGCCAACAATGATAGTTTTAATTTTCTTAACCCTGTGTGAAGTTAGTTCGTTTTTTCCATTTATTTGTTATTTTGTTCACTATCTATGTTTGTTATTTGCTGCACCATTTTTTTTTTCTTGCATGGGAAATTCACATGCAGCTAATTTAAAATTACATTTTCTGACAGTTCTACTAACAGTATAGCTCTTGACATTTCTTTGTAAATGTGAAGGGAAAAAACATCTTTAATTAGGGGAATGCTAAAATAAAAAAGGTAGCATATTATTTACAAGTTATGTTTCATATCCTGGAGAATAATCAGCCCTTTGATTATATGCATTTAGACTTCCCAATAAGTGAATGTGAATTTTCGAATTATTAGGAAAATTGGATTCTAATACTAATTTTGAAGGATTTGTAATTTTTCCATAGTGTTTTTTTTTAAAATGAAATTTGCATTCAAAACACCCAAAAATTTTTGTAAAAAAAATCAAAACAGCCTCTGCATTGCTGATGGAAAATGTAAAGAGGAAGCATTTTTTTTAGCTGCCTTTTTTCTGAGATTAGCAGACCCCGCCCCCAGACTTAAATTTTACAAGTTTCGAAATTCTCTGCTTATATACAATTCTTTTGTGATTTTTTCAAAAATGTTGTAATTAAAAATAAAAGAATTTTGTCTGTTTTTGAGAAATAATATAGTAATGGTTATGAATGTAAAGTGATGAAAAGATTAATTGTAGCTTTTGTATATAGGGAAGTTACAGAGATTAGCCCATCTTCTTTGGGAATTAAAAAGAAATCATCACAGAGTTTTGATATTCACACAAATGATACAGATGCTTGATATATTAGAACAATTCCTGACAAATCATGGTTATACCTATCTTCGGTTTGATGGTAAAACTAAATTGGAACGTAAACAGGTTAGTATTGATCTTACTAAGATTTCCTTTATTCTTGATTTTTAGTATAAACATTAATCTTTATTGCATCTGGCCAAGATTGAGTATTTGAGTTGAATTTATTGTTACGTAGATCAGGTTTGATATAATTTTATACTATCAGTCTCAAAGAGCAAGACAGTTCTTAAGGAACGATGAAAATTTTATTGTAGAAAATCAACTTTTAGAAGTGCAGGATTCAAGAGTAAAATTTGCAAAATAAATCCCAGAATGTCTTCACATCTTCTACAGCTTTCAGACACAACTATCAGTGTTTAGAAATACAGATATGTAATGTCACTGTTGAGTAAGCAAGCACTCGCTTGTCCTACTCAACAGTGGAAATAATCACTAATCGCTGGTTGACTCTTCAATGGTCAAGACAATACTTATTTTTAATGGTCAAAACAATATTGACTTTTAATAAGTCAAAACAATACTAACTTGGTTTCGACAAGCAACTCCCTATTTTTTTTTGCATAGACTTGTTTTAAAAAATCTTTTTGCATCATAGACTGTGATATTAGTAGATTTCCCCAGAAATTTTCAGAAGAATCCATATGGTCGTGAACTCGCCAAAAATGTTGCCAAGGGCTCTTATCACCAAGATTGTGCCAAGTTTTCATTGAATTACCATTATAATGTGCAGAACAGCGTTGCTTGTGAATAATACAATTTTACCATGATTAAATACAACAAAGATTAAGATTAATATATTACATATCCAGATATAAATTATTAAGACTATTTTAAGGATTCGTTACACAAAATTTTTAACAATATGTTCAAAATAGGTGTTACACACACACAAAAATGAGACTGGTCCAGTAAATCATTGTTCTGACAGAATTAGTTCTCTGTGACATTATCACCTTCAAAGTAGTTCCTTTCAGCATTCACAAACTTCTACATTCAGTGCTGCCATTTCTGGTAATAGTTCTGGAACAAGGCTTTTGGAAAGTCCTTAAGGAGATTCTCTTTTGCCTGAACTTCTTCAATTCAGGTAAAATGGGTTCCCTTTAAGCAAGATTTAACTGTAGTAAATTTTTCAAAAAATCGCATGGGGGGAAATCAGGTGAATAAGGAGGATGCCCCATCACAGTAATGTTTTTGCTGATCAGAAACTGCTTGACACATAGGGCTGTGTGAGCAGGTGAATTGCCTTGATGCATCAGCCATCCATCACTCCCTAATTCTGGTAATCTGACCACTGATGTGAGCATCAACCCACTCATATCACAAATTTTGGCAATGTTTTTGTCTGTAATTGCTGACCTTGGGCACCTAGCAGGTTCATCTTTCACACCTTCTGAACACTGCTTATGGCAATCGAACACATATGCAAAAGACAAAGTTTCATCACTATAAGCCTCAGTTAATATTTGAAATGTTTTCTTAGCTGATTTCGTCACAAGAAATTTGGTGTTGATTCAACATTTTTCCAGCAGAATGCATTTGCTTGTGTTAACTCAATGACACAATGCTCCCAACTGGTGTGATTGGTTAAGGCAAAACTGGCCACTTAGATAGAGGAGATGCATGGAATGATGTCACGGAAACAATTGTTGCCAATCCACTCTTTTTTTTTCAAGGTAGTCTTTGTGGGACCCAATGTGCATCAGATATCGATGAAGATACTTTTCAGTCTGTTCTTCCAGTAGATGTTTGTGGCAAAATCGAAATTTCTGCAAGCATAGATGATGATGAAATACCTCATGTATGTCAGAAAAACACAACAAAAAAAAATGCCTCGAGTGCGAAGAAAGATTGCTTGAGAAATGTTTTCCTAGCTATACATGGACAATAAAAATAGTTTAGGACATAAAAAAACACATATAAGAAAATAACAATAATATATTTTGTCTTTATTTCTCATTTTAAAAAATTTTGATAAATCTGTATTTTTCTAGTTTTTTTTTTAAAACTTTATTATACTATTAGTTTTGACAATTTTGATATGAAGGTTATTTGTTTATTTCTTTGTCATACTGATGTTTTCATGTATTGTTTCTAATAAGTGATTGTAATTTTCTGAAATGTATAAATTCCTGTTTATAAATTATATTTTCAACTTAAACTGTTTATTTTGCAATTATATTTAAAAGTTTACTTCATATGTGGTGCCAACAGAGGACACCCATCGGGAAACCTGCCCTACCATTGGGGAACCTTCCCCCCTCCCCTCAGGGTACATGAAAAAAACTCTGCAGAGAAAAATTATAGATTTTTCTCTTTCACATGCGAACTTTTAGTTCTTTTCCCCCATTTTAATTTTTAGATTTTAAAACCCATTTAAATTGTTTGTCGGGTATTATGCCCCCTCCCCCTACAACAGGGTCGGGGGGGGGATGATGGAACCCAATTGGGAAATGTTTAATAACACCTCTGGTTAAGAAACTACTTCTTAAAAATGTATGTAATAACTGAATTTTGAATTCAAATCTCATTAGTCTACTCTTAAAAAACATGTGAAAAAACTAAATGGTACCCGCCAATGTTCCATTTTTGGAGCATGCTAAAAATCTTAAAAAAAAATTTTTTTTTAATTTTTTTTCTTTTATAGATCTTATGTTTCAATTTTAATTTGATTTTTATCAAAATTTAGTTTGTTACCTTTCAATCATAGTTCAGCGTTTAAAAGGTTAATATCTATTGATATTTGGGGATTTGCACATCAGCATTTATTAAATCTCAAGAAGCTTTTTTTAACTGTTAATTTTTAATAGAAATGTTTTTGGTACACAATATTATTCATAATTGAATTCTTTTTCTCAGGCTTTAATGGAACACTTCAATGCAGACAAGCAGATATTTTGCTTCATCCTATCCACTCGATCTGGAGGAATTCGAATTAACTTAACTGGGGCAGACACTGTTATCTTTTATGATCATGATTGGAATCCAACCATGGATGCTCAAGTACAAGATCGTTTTCTCAGGATTGGGAAAATTTGTGATGTACATGTGTACAGGTATACTTTTTAGATTATTTGATTCAAGTGTAATTAAAGTTATATCATTTTAATACGAAGATTATGTTGTAAAATAAATGTAACATTATAAAGGAAATTGTATGCACAGTGCAATATATATTTGATAGGAAATCTGAAACATTTTTGGGGAAGTTACTGTTTTAAAAATAGATATATTAATATCTGTACTTGAAAGCATTTTCCTCTCCTCGCATTAATTCTTTTTTACAACAATTTAATAAACTATGGGAGACAGCATAGTAACTCTTTGGCTGAAGTTTCAAGCTTTAAGAGTAAGGGCCTAATAAATTATGATTCCACCATTTATGATAATTATAGACCACCTCTATACATAATGTTTTTCTGTTTTGAAGCATTGTGAAATCAAATTAATGTAGTATTTTTTTACTGTATTATTTGTACCAAGGGAATATGTATGGAATAAATGGAAAAATGTGTTTAATTCAGTGAAGTCTTGAATTTGATTAAATTACAAATTGTTATTTAAATGATGTGAATCTCTCAAATATATGTGTTCTTATAAGGACAGAATATATATCTATTTCTCTTCAAATATATATATTCTTTTGATTTTGAACATGTGGATTTTTATGCCTTGTCGATCCTTAGCAAGAATTGAGATCCTATTGAAACCAAACTGAGCAGTTAGATAAGTATATTATTGATAATTTATGCATTTTTTTGTTGTATTTTAGTCAGTTTTTTAAGCTTGTATAACTGTCAACATGAGTGAAGAAAAAGTGCTCTTAAGACATTGTATGTTGTTCGAGTCCCAAAAGGGGAATAACATGATGGAGGCAAAAAGATGTGATTTCCATATGCGGGTTTCAAGCTTAGAATTCATCAGATGACTGCTTTGAATTACATTAAAAGCTTGGTTTCATGTCTAAACTCTGTTTGGGTGCCAAACGAGTTAAGTGGAAAAAAATTTAATCAACAGAATTTTGATAAGTTCTTCAAATCTTGCTTGTCAGAAAAGGGAACAGTTTTTGGTCCACTTGAGAGCTGAAAAGGAAAAGTGGATAGTGTATATTCATGTGGTTAGGGGAAAAAAAGCATATGTTTACAAAGGAGAGAAACTGGCATCCACATCCAAAGCTGGCGTGCATCAGAAGAAGGTTGTTGGTGAAGCAACAAGGGTATAATGCACTATGAGTTTCTCAATGAAAATAAAACAGTCATTACTGTTTGCAATTTGATGTTTTGAATAAAACAATTCAACATACACATCCATCTCTGGCCAACAGAAAGGGTGGGATTCTTCATCAGGACAATGCTAGACTACACGTTTGAAGAAACACACCGCATAAAAAATTACCCAGTTGGGTTGCGCAACCTAATTTCAGTTTGCATATACTCCTGATATTCCACCTTCTGACAATCCCATCTGTTTATGTCTCTGCAAAACTGAATGGAAATGAACATATAAATTATAAAGCTGTTCAGATGGCAGTGGAAGAATGTTTTATCTTCAAAACAGTGAATTTCTTTTCCGGGGTGTTTGATAAGCTGCCAGTATGCTGGAAGACTGTTGTAACTAACAAAGGACAGTCTATTTTAAATAAAGGGGGAATGTTTGTTTTCTTTAGAAAAAAACAACAGCCCATGCATCCAATACACACACACACATATATGCATATACTTTGTGTTAATTTAATCAAAATTCAAAATTTCACAGAATGAAAAGGTATTAATATATGAACTGTTTTAGTAATTTAAAAAAAATTCCTTTAGAGCACTTTATATAACCAAGTAAAGTAATAATCTTCAAAACTGGAAGAAAGGGATTATGGAGAAAAAAACAAATTGTAATGAATTAATTTTTATTATAAGAATTATATTCTATTTAAAATTTGTATATTTAGTTGTGATCTTCCTTTAATTGTAATACATAAACTGTGTCTTTTTTTAAAAAAGAAAATTTTAAACACAATATACATAAGGATAGGATAAGAACATAAATTAGTTTAAGAATTGTGAAAAAGTTAAACTGAAACTGAGCAACATTGAATATTAAATTATTAAAATGATAGCAATTATTGATATATTACAATAGCTTTTTATTGTAATATATTCTTTTTATTGTTGTAAACAATTATTGTATTTATAAATAATTTTTTTTCATTTTCATGTATCGGTTTATTTACGTACAGGAGTAAAGGGGACTTAGACTCACTGACTTGCTCATTACAAGATGTTCTGAACTATTATACTTAAAGGCTTGAAATTTTGCAGGCATGTTTCTTTTGTCAAGTAGAGACATGCTAAGAACCGGTTTTGTGGAAATTGACTGCCAAAAGGGGAGGGTTATGGTGTCTTAAAAGATAAATATACTGATGTTGTAGAAATTCCTTTCCTTTTAAAATCAAAAGACAAGGGCTGTAAGAATGTTTTACTATACAATCAAAAGCTTAATACTAGGACTTGGATATAAATATATTAAAAGCAATATTTAATACAACATTGAGAAATATCCAGCATAACAATTGGGTAATGGCTAGTTCAAAAATATGTTAATTTTTTTTAAATGCTTTTCCTATTTTTTTATGATTATATGTTATGTGAATTACATTAATAATTATATGTATTCTGTTAAAAATATAAGGTAACAATTAAAGAATGAGAGTAAAAATGACATTTGAAACATGAGTATTTGATAGACCCAGAAATTTTTTTTAGGTTAATAAGTGAAGGAACTATTGAAGATAGTATATTCAAGGAAGCTAATCTGAAGAGAATTTTGGATGATTTGGTCATTGAAGATAGTAACTTTATTAGTGCCTTCTTAAAAAAGGTCAGAGACTGTAATATTTTAGTTTTTAATAAGTTATTTATTATTAGAATGTTTGCAGGTTGACTGTATAGTTTTTTCTTTCATCAGAATTCAATTCAAGAACTTTTTGCAATTGATGAGCAAATAGTAGCAGAAAAAAAGAAGATAGAAGTGCAATCAGAAAAGATTGTCAAAAGTAAAGTGCAATTTTCTCAAAAAGAATTGGAGCAAGTATGTTCTTGTAATTCAGAAATACTATTTTTTTAGGTTTTTTATAAGTGTCTTAATTTGTGTACACCAAAGTATTTAATAATACTGAAATTTCAGTCAATTTGATTAGATTGCAATTTATTTTCTAAAATTTAACTATTAGAATGTTGTAGTCTTAAATCTATCACACTTTTTTAAATCTTTTTCTCACACTATATTATAAACCACAAATTTGTTATTTTAAACTTAAAGCTATATATTATGTTATACAGCTCTGGCTGTTTGACCATTAGTGTTATTGTAGAACAGTGGCAAATGAAATTACAAAAATTACACGATAGGATAAACAAATACTATTTCATATAATTATTGTTATTATTTCAAAATCGAAAAACATTTGTCTCTCCCACTCTGCCTGAAATTTTAAATGATATTTGAACATGTTTTATATTGTTATACATTCAAAAAGAAATTTTTTGAAAAGAAAATTAGTTTAGAGTGTTGGAATCGGATCTTTTTCACACAATACAGTTGTGAAAAGTATTTAGAGGTGTTAGAAATAATAAGAATAAATAAGGTGTTTTTTTTGTATCTTTTAATGATCAATAGATTTAATGATCTTTTTCTAATGTTTCATTGTAATTGTGTATTTTATTATATATAAACAAGAAATAAATTTATAATAATTGCAATTTGTATAATAATTCTGAATATATATATATAATAATAATAAATAGTTTATTATTATATATTCAGAAATAATAAATTTATAATAATTGTAATTTGTATAATAATTGTGATCAGAATTATTATTAATAAATTGATAATTGATTAATAATAATTCTGAATATATATATAATAATAAATAGTTTATTATTATATATTCAGAAATAATAAATTGCTTAGCAACTAATGTGTTTAGTTGCAGATTCTTTTTTAAGTTCTTGGTATTTTTATTTTCTCTTGACACATTTTTCTCAGGTTCTGGGAATGTCAGAAGAAGAACTTGATTTCCAAGCTGCTCAAACTGCAAGTGCTGAAGCTGTAGCTGAACTAGCTGAGTTTGATGAATCCATACCTCTAGATAATGATGACAGAGATAATGAAGAAAAGTCTACTATTGAAGATGAGTTGGATAAAATTATATATCAGGTAATTCTTGTTTATTTTTTTTATTATTATTTATTTATCTGTATGCTTTTTAGCTTAAAACATGTTAGATTTTAAAAAATTTTGTTATTTATATCTTATTTTAAATTTTCTTTCCAACCTTGTTGGGGTGGAATAATTGTTTTAATTTTGCAAGTGTATGGGTAGTTAAAACTCAGTACTGTTTTAATTTTACGAGTTACAGTACTTGTAAAATAAAAGAGAGTAAACATCATTCACTACATGATAAAACATACATTATTTTTTTAAAGGGAAAATAGTGTTTGGTTTGTGGGCAGTTAGATTTTAAGGAGGGAAGAAGTATTCTGAATTGCTTTGGAAATTGTGCTTTTTTTCCCTTCCCCACCTCAGTTTGCTTCTGTATTTTTATTAAGGCTTTATGAATTTCCTTTCAAATACATTTAAATTAGGAAATAATAATTAATATTTAGATGTACTTTGCAAATGATCATTTATCCACAGGTATTTTTGTGTGCAATTTTATATTTGACTTGCTGGTATACCCGTTCTTTGCACAGGTGAATTGAAAAATTAAACAATATGATTGAATTATAAAGAAGTTTTCAATGAGTTAATTTGACAGGAATTGCAAATTAAACAAACAAACAAAGAAGTTTTTGCATATCTCATCTGAAAAAAAAACAACTTATTTGTTAAATTTTAAGTCTGTAGATGATAAAAAGGTTTTTTTTATTTGTAACAACCCATAACTCTTTTTGAGTCGATTTTAGAAAACTCCTTCCTAATCTGATCTCTGCTCAGCAAAAGTAACACATATTGTTACAAATTTTGTTTAATAAATGCTTAAAATAGTGTAAATGATTCATATCTGGATGTGTAATATGTTAATATAACTTTCTGTTGCATTTATTTTATGTTAAATTTGTAATATTTGCAAGCAATGTCATTCCTTACATTATAATGGTGATTCAATGGAAACATAGCGAAATATTGGTGATAGTGCCAAGTTGTCATCATTTTTGGCAACCATGTTTTCAACTTGGCGTTTGATTGAACAGTGCAGAAGTTGATATGCTGTAGTGCCACCCGGTGGGGGGCTGCAACAAACAGGATAGCACAAAAACCTTCTCCACAAAAAAACATAAACATGCCAAGTTTCATAGGGATCAGTTGAACGGTGTTGGAGTTAAGCAAGGTCATATGTACAAAAATCCATTTTTATACATATAGATTAAGGGTGTGACTTATTTATTGAGAGTTGGAAAAGAGATGGTCCAAAGAATATTCTGTTGGATTTAAATTCGTTTTCTCAAGTATAAAACGTCAAGCAATCACCGAGTACAAGATTTGGTCCTACTGCAAGATCTACCACCATGGCACGTGGAAAAAGCTCTCTTGCTGAAATTAATTGATGGTCATGACAGAAAATTTTTTATGTGCATGCTTCATGATGAAGGAAAAGAGATTATTCCTCCTATCTAACTGATGATACCACTGGAGGTTGACCAGGGTGGAGAGGATGTTACGAGCAAGCAAATATTTTAGTTTAATAACTTAGGCTTAATAAATTAGCTTCAGTGGCAACACCCATTTTGCTGTTGTATTCTATTTACTTTGACTCTTGTAATGTTTAACTTTATACAGCATGAGAAAATAAAATATATTTATATTCTACTGTCTCTCAATGTTATTGTTCAATCAAAATGAATAAACTGTGTTATTCAAATGGTATTAATAAATATAAATGGCACAGAAGTGTATGGACAAATTCATTGCTAAAATTTATATTTGGTGATCATATTATTTAATAAATTATAAGCTCAATGGAAATTGTGATAAAGGATAAATATTACATTCCTTATATATCAAAGACAACTTAGGGGTTATAGTAGAAATCTGTGTGTACCTCATTTAATTATAAATAAATAGGAGGGGGGGGGAATAAGAATAAAACTGAATATTGACCTTGTTTAAAGTTCGACTTACAACTTAGTCACGTAGAAATTAGCAATTATAAATTTGAAAATAGGAACTGAGATAAATAATAAAAATTACCTGGCCCCAGAAATTAATTAAAAAAAATCATTGCTGCAAATAGATGTTTTTATGCCTTGAAGGGTTATTTAAAACCCAGTTTTCTCAAATTAAGAACTAAATTGCTTCTTTACAAAAGTCTTATAAGATCTGTCCTATCTTTTGCATCAGAGACTTGGCCATTGACTTTACGTAATGAGGAAGCATTGGAAATTTTCAAGAGAAAGATCATGGAAAAGAAGATCTAACTTAGAACTCTACAAAATTTACAAATAACTCGATATTGTAAAATTTTTCAAATTACAGACACTTAAATGGTCTGGCCATCCTGGCTAAAATGAATGAAGATCATTGCTGCAAGAAAATCTTTCTGGCAAAGCCCATGGGAAATTGACCTTAGATCAGATCCCTGTTAAGATGGATTGGTTGTGTCAAAAAAGACTTAAATATTTTAAAGTTCAAAAACTGGAAAACAGTTACCAAAAGAAGAAATGCCCAGAAAAAACTCCTGAGACGGTTAGAGCCCACCCAAGGCTGTCGAGCCATTGAAGAAGACGAAGAAAAAATTATCAGAATGTAAAAATTTCTTTTGTAATATATTTTATAGTTTGTATATCTATATTATTTTATATCTTGTGTGTGTATGTATGTAATATAAAATAAATATAACTTAATAAATTAGGGTTTTTTTTCCAATTTTTATATGTTGAATAAAATTAAATACCAAATAAAACTATGCATAAGAAAAATAATTACTTTATTGAGTTTGCTTTTTCTCCCCCTCTTACAGCTTACTCCAGTTGAAAAATATGCCCTTCAATTTTTAGAATCCATGCAAGAACCAGTTTCACTTGAACAGCTTAAGCTAGCTGAAGTAAGTGCATTGGTTCTTCTTTCTGTTGCAATAAATTTTACCATAAATATACCTTAGTTGAAGCCCAGTTGCTGAATGGTTAGTGCATTGCGCTTCTACACCACAGGTCCGAGGTTCAAACCCCAGGCTGGGCAAGGTTAACTCAGCCTTTCATCCTTTCAATGGGTCGATAAATGAGTATTAAGCTTACTTAAGAACTTTACACTGGGGGGCTCATGTCAGACTGACCACCTGACCGGAACATCTGTTCATGCACCTCAGGGGCCAAGGTCATGTATACTGAGTTGGGTACAGTAGCAGCACCTCCTAGATTACAAGGCCTGGTGACTCAAATGTGATAGGCTTGTGGCGTCACACATAGTAGGGATAGAAAACCCGCTTGAATTCAAGTTAGATCAGTTTATATATATACTCGCCTACGCCATTTTGGTGCTTGTGTCTGTGCGGTTTGCTGCTTTTTTCACATTTTTATTGCAGATTTTCAATTTCTTTTTGGACGAATAGGTGTACGCATATGTTGTTACGAATTGCAATAGCAATTACAAAGGTACTGAAAAATTACTAATGTTTGAATTCCCAAAAGAGGACTCCCTTCAAAAAAAATGGATCCATGCTATATCAAGAAAAGATTTTGCAAAGGATTCAAAAGTAAGTTTTTAACTTTGTTCTATTTATGGAAAGTGTAATAATATCTTAATTTTAAAAGTCTACTAATTATTTTAATAGGTTGTTCGATAAGACATTTGAAAATGTACTCATTTCTTTTACTTCATGTGAGTTTCTTAACATGATAATTACATTGGCAATTCATTTTTAATCTATAATGAGAAAAGCATATTGTTTATCAAATAAATATTTTGTAGCCCTAAAAAAATTTATGTGTTTAAAAATGAGCCCAAACAAGCATTGTTAACGAGATAAAAACTGTGTAGTGTTTTTGCTATTGCAAACAAATATTTTTGGGTCATTTACTAAATATCTTATCACAGAATCAATGAAAGTACCTTAAGTATTAATTGTGTGTTAGTACAAGAAAGCTCATTATATGATACAGAGCTCATATTCAATGTAAATATGGGCATAAGCAACCATGTATTGATTATTTTGTATATTAATATGATGTGAGATGCAAAACACATTCACTACAAAAAAAAGCTATCTGATTTCTGAACTATTAGTATGACTTTAAAAGTAAGAAAAAATAAAGCTAAAAACAGATGAACATGACTCAGCATTAACCTCACAATGTTAACTTGAAGTATGATTGCTATGACAGCAAATGTCGGAGAAATCACCACATTTAGAGGTAGTTAGTACCAATTTCTAAACCCTTGACGACAACACTGACAGTTTCTTTTCTAGAATTGTTTGCATTAATATAGATTATGTGGTGTCCCTGCAAGAAGGATTTCATTGAATCAAAGAGAAAAAAAACAAAATTTTGTTTGAATTTTGTACATAAGCATTGTCAAAAAATTTTTTGTTGTTGTATCAAAATTTTTTTCAGTATTTCCAACAAAAGTTCCATTCAAAATTACAAAAAATAAAATTATCAGAGAAATTTTTGTTAACTCTAACAAATTTTTTTTGTCAATGCAAAACAATATATATATGTGGGAATCTAACCGAAATCTTCCGAAAAAGTTAGATTCTTCAGATTGCAGGGTTTTTATTTGGCTAGGGGTTTTTACGGTGAACGGGTTAACTTTGAGAAATAGAACAGACAAAATAGTTTAAAGAAACTAAATAATTTATTACAAGTTATAGGAAAGTATTTACATGGGGAATATTTACAAAAAAAATAAAATTAAGACATGCAGGCATTTAAAAATATAGGAACATTTATAGGCAGATATTAATATTGAAACTTTAATATAGGAAGGATAGATAGATAATCAGTCCCTTTTAGGAGGACGTTAGAAATTAAATAAAACTCATTATGCGCTGTGCAGGTGACTTATCGCCAGTTGTGGCGAAAGAGCGCGGACGCGCTGATACGATGCTTACTAGTCGATGGCTAGTGGCCTTTGACGAAACCAAATCGAGTCAGCGTTTTAATAAGCACACTAGATGGCATTGCTGTGGAATGCGGTTTTTGACTAAAATTGCCGTCCTCTGCAAAGGGATGATCTAACCTTTTACAAAAAGAAAAAGTTCTATGGGTTATCCTACATATATATATATTTAATTTTAGGTTTGTGAACTACACTTTGCTGATGGATGCAATACGAAGAAACACATAAGCTTATGATGAAAAAACTGGGGAGTAGATATGTGTAGCCTTGCAGCATTCTGGACTACAAAATTTTGCTGTGCAAACAATTTCCCCAAATATATTTCAAACTTTACGAATCACATCAGAGAATGTCCTGAGCGGAGACTGCAAAGATTAGAAAATGAGCACCTACAATGCTCAATCCAAGAAAGCATTATTTCCAAAGAAGTATTTAAATGCAGAGAAGTTTCAGGACATATGGACTATTGTTTGTAAAAAAGATCTAGTAATAATGATGATGTTAGACACAATGGTATCACCTGTTTTTTAAGCATTAGTGATTATGAATAAAGAATTAGATTTGTCAATACACCTAGGTCAAACAAAGATAGGTCAACTTGGTAAGTATAAATTTCCTGTAAAAGTTAATAATGTTATTGTTGTAAATAAAATATTACATGAACTGTGGTTCTCAGAGTAGAAATGAAAAGCTTCCATGATTTTCCTACAATATTTGGTTCTATTGTTAATCTTTTAGAAAGTATGTTTTCAGATTTAGATGATGATAAAAAAAATAATTGACGAGCTCAAATTTTTTACCTGTAACAAGTTTTCTTTTAGATATTCCTCTAAAATGATAGTGTTTTTTGTATATTACAATCCATATCACCTCATGCCTATAAATTTTTAAGGCATTTAGGATATCTCAATATTCCCCGACCTAAAACTTTGTGCAAACTTTGTTCATCTTTAAAAACTAATCCTCAAACAGAACAATCAAATGAAAACTTTCTAGCATACATGAAAAAAAAGTAAACATCTTAAAATCTGTTCACAAAACTGTCATACTGATGCTTGGTGAAATCTATTTAAAACCATATTTATATTTTAACGTGGGTAATATTCTTGGGATGGCATATAACAATGAACTAGCTGCTACTTCAGCATATGTGTTCATGATTCAAAGTCTTTTTTCTCCTCTTAAAGAAGTAGTTCATATAATGCAGGTGAAAAAAGTCGATGGAGAAAAATTGTTTGCTGTTGCTAAAAAAACTATCGTAGAACTTGATGGTATAGGATTCAAAGTTATAGGTGTAGTTTCTGACAATAATTCTATAAATCGAAAAGCAACGTCCAACTTTTCTGTTCCTCCCAAATTGAGCATTGTATATCCACATCCTTCCAATCCTTTATTTTTTGTTATTGATTCAGTACACATTTTTAAATGTATTCGTAACAATTGGATTAATAAAAAAAAATGCAGGTCAATGTTTTTATTTTCCAGATTTCGAAGATCATAATAAGTTTCCATTATTAGAAGCAAATTTCTCTACACTTAAACAACTATACGACATAAAAAGTAATAATGTAGTAAAGTTTACTTATGGTTTAACTTTGAAGGCTTTATGTCCTAAAAATCTTGAAAAAGAAAATGTGAAACTTGTGCTTAAGATATTTAATAACTTTGTTATTCAGGGGCGTCAACTATTAGGAGAGTAACATTAACTAATTAGTTATGAAGCAACGTAAATTTTTATTTCTTTAATTTGTACATGGTGGAAAATTGTTAATGTTAAAACACCTTTAAAGGGACAACATTTGCTTGATACTTATCAGCAACCGATTACTTTATCTCCAGACAACAAAGCATGTCAATTCTTGCGTAAAATGTTGTCATGGTTAGACTTGTGGAAGGAAAAAGATTGTGCTACTGGCACCCTTACTAAAGAAACACATCTTGCTTTTACTCATACCACGTATGCTTTTCTTGAAATGTCAAAATATTGCATTAATGAATTAAAAAATTTCAGTATTTTCTTCCGGAAAAAATTCAAACAAATGCGTTAGAAAGCCGTTTTGGGAAATATAGGACACTTTCAGGTTCTCAATATTTAATATCAGTTCGACAGCTGTATGAAGTAGAAGCTAAACTAAGAAAGCAAAATTTTTTACCTCTAAACTTTGGTTTCAAATGCTTATGGCCAGCTTAACTTAAAAGACATTAATTTGGTAGATTCGTGTAATGAAAATCCTTTAGAGCTATCAGTATCGCATGATTTTAATATTACACTATCTGAAAAAGATTTTTGTGATGCTCAGCTATATCTACCTTTCTTAACATATTTAGCTGGTGTTTGTGCTAGAGCAGCACTTAAAAAATTAAAATGTGACTCTTATTCCAAATCACTTGTTCATAATAAAACTTTTGAACTAAATTCTAACTATGATTTAATACTTAACTTAGACAGAGGAAGTTTATTGTGCCCTTCCCCAGATGTTGTTACAGCGGTACTCTATAACTATATCATAGTTCAGAAACTTCTTTCTAATGATTATGAAAATATATTCCTCAAACAAAATAATCAACATCAAATTGCCTCAGAAATATCGATTAACTTGATAAATTCAAATGAATTTTTTTTATGTGATGAACCTTGTAACAATGATCATACTTCTGAGCTTGTTTTAAAGCATATTATCCACACTTCTACAAATGCATTATTACATAACTACTGTAGGGGGGGGGGAGTGATATTAAAAAAGTTGAAACAAAGAAAAGAAAAATACATACTTTATTAGCTAATAAATTGCATTATTTTTATGTAGGTAATAAGTTACATATATTTTTATGTATGCATTATTTCTCTCTCTTTCTATATATATTTATTTATTTCGGTATATATATATATACATATATGCTTTTATATATGTATGATTTATTTTTAACTTATTTTATGATAACTTGTTATATTGTTATTTCTGGGAAGTTTATTTTATGGTAATTTTTAATTTTATGTGTTATTGCAGAGAGTGAATTTTTGTTTATTTCTGTGTATGATACCAATAAAGTTATACATTATATTTAATTCCCATTTGTAACAATGCATAATTGAATAACTACTTTTGGCAGAAAAGTAACTGACACACAGCGAAATAAATTGTGCAATCTATTTTTATGTATGTATTTATTTTCCTGTATATATCTATAATTATATTGGTATAGATTTGTTTCAAAAATATATTTGAAATTTTTTTATAATTCTTTATGTTGTGATTGTATTTGAAACCAATAAAGTTACTGTTTTTAAATTTGTCTTTTTTTTCTGTTTTAAAAACTATTTCTAATTTTATTTCCCTTTTTGTAACTATTCTGAATTGTCAAATTTTTAAAAAATTACCAAAAATTTAAGGAAAGAAAAGTAACTGACAAACAGCTAAATAAATTGTGCATTCTATTTTTATGTATGTATTTATTTTTCTGTATATATCTATAATTATATTGGTATAGATTTGTTTCAAAAATATATTTGAAATTTATTTTATAATTCTTTATGTTATGGTTGTATTTGATACCAATAAAGTTACTGTTTTTTAATTTGTCTTTTTCTTTCTGTTTTAAAAACTTATTTTTAATTTTATTTCCCTTTATGTAACTATTCTGAATAAAATGTTGAAAATAAATTTTAAAGGTAAGAAATAAGCACAGTTTTGTAAAAAAATATACAAATACAAAAGGTTCTTATAAATTGCTACAATGTTTTTAAATGTGTTTATGTTCATTGTAATGCATGTTCATATAGTAAATATATTGATAATTACATACTTGCAATTATTATTTAAATAGGTAAACTAATATTTACTCTTATGTTTTATGTACACGAAATAGAATTTAATGATGAATTTTTTTTTCTATCATTTTCTATTTTTTCTATCATTTTTTCTATCTATTTTTTCTTTTTTCCCCCTGTATGTATGTTTGGTTAAAAAACAAAGTATTTAAAAAATGCATCTGAAAAGTTCCATAGGCGATGGACAATCTCCCTACTAGTAGTGACGTCACAAATCAGTAGTGAGGCCTTGTGTATATCTAGGAGGTGCTGACAGTAGGCCTTGGCCCTCATGGGTTGTTGTGCTACTGAGTTCAGTTATGCATTAGTTCATAAATAAGAAGTATGAAGGATAATCTACTTTATCATTATCACTATAAAATTTCGCATTTAGTGAAGAAAATTTGTTTTGCAATTGACTCTTAAATCATACACTTTTTATCTTTTAAGCATCTATTTCCCATTTTCTACTCAAGAAGGTATTAAAATTGAAATTGAAGAGTGCACAACCTTTTATATTCTTTTCAGATCTTTTAAAAAAATCAAATATGTTAACATTCACAGAAGATAAATTGAAGCTGCCCTTTTTTCCAGTGTTAACTCTACTGAAAATCAGGTGTGGCTTATAGAATCAAAGGCAAAGCATTTGTTATATGGGGGAAATTGAGTTTTTACCCCTTTCAAAAGGAAAATGTAACTGTCCACTTGCATTGATAACTTATCCCATTCTGCAGTTTATCTCCAGTATTCAGTCGATCCTAAACATAGTGGTCTGCTCATGTTTAGGAAACTTTTTGTATATACATTCTTTTATTCACATAAACATCAGAGATATCTGTAATAGTATCGAGACCAGTTTACTATGACACTGACAGTTAGAGTAATTATTGCCTCATGTGTGTATATGAAAGTTTTTAATACTGCTAAAATAAATAATTAACTTCTTAAAATTTCTCATCAATTTTTAAAAATATTCTTAAGTATTAGGTATTGATGAACTTTTTACACAAGTTTTTATTTTTTCTTCAAAACATGTAGAGAATTGGAGGTGCGGCTTAGAATCGATGGCAATATTTTTTCACTAGAACATTTTGATAATTTGGTTTGTGACTTAGAATCGAGTAAATACAGCAATTTAAAGGAATAGAAATAATATAAAAGAAAATTATTGGCAATGTAGATATTCAGAAAAAGGAAACTAGGTTTTTATGTTTTTTGATTGGATTTTTTTATTTGATTACTTTGATTAGATTTATGTATTTCAAAATCGTATCAACTACTCTTATATTGCATTTTAATTCCATAATCAAATAAATTTCTCCTTTTCTTAATGGTGTGAAATACATTGTAGCATTATTCGAAAAAATGCATTATTTATAATGTTTCAGGAGCAAATTGAGGCCCACAAAAAAGAATGGGAGTTGGAGCATCTCAAAGCCTGGAAAGAAGAAGAAGAATGGAAATCCAGACAATTAGGAGATGATGATTCTCCTCTTTTCTGCAGTCGAGAGGCTGCAAATCAGGTTACTGCATTTTCATTGTCTAAATTTTAAAAAAAAAACTTGCCCCTTTATAAGCATTTTAATATTAAACACATTAGTAGACATGTACTAAAAAAAGAGACTGATAATGTTTGTGGTAATGAGGAATTCAATGACATTGAATTTAAATATGACGCTTTCATTATCTTTCAAATGATAAAAATAGTGATATTGCATGAGAAATTTTTAGACAACCCATAAGGTGGAATAGTGTGTTAAAAGTAAACCTTACTTCCTTGTTATCAAAATAATGTTCAAATTCTGCTCTGGTGATGCGTATAATATGAACTTCCAAGATTGAGGAAGAAGAAAAATGAAAATAAATCTGTCATCTTTACTTAAAACTGCAAATAATGCCTTGAAGAGTGTAACATTTATAGATATCATATCCTGCAATTTTTTTTTCCTTCACCATTCTTTGTGGTAATTTTCTCCTTAATTATAGTTTAAAAACAAATTAAGGATATATATATTCTTTGATTTCTTTTAAAATGATTTTATTGGCACTGACACCTGGCTCTGAATCCTCAAAATGTTGTTCTACCAAGAAAAATGTGTACATGATTGTTAATGATGCTTTTTAGATTTTAATTCCCAGTTTTTCAAATTTCTACTTTCGACAATAGTCCATTTTAGAGCATTTTTATGAAAATGCATTAAAATTGGTATAGTGTATTAATAATCTAAAAAATTTAAAAAAAAAAAATTCAAGTGTTTAGTTTACTGAATCATAAAAGAAATACTGTAAATATATAGAAGCAATTATTTAATGCTAAAGGAAGTGACAATTAGGGTTTCTTTCCCTGTTTTTTCCATTCCCAGAAATGCATTAAAATTTAAAAAATATATAAAAAGCTTTTTTTAAATATTATATCAATTATAATTATATAAATAAGGATACATATAAATTTTAAATTTAATACTCATTTATATACTGAGCTAAAAAATACAAATCAAAACGAAATCTGCAGAAAGAAATTATTACAAATTTGAATACAAAAGAAATTACTTAGTGTGACATATTTATTTATTATAAACTATCTTTATATTTTGCAAATTCTATTACTGCCTCGATTTTTTTATTTTCTGCTTTACCATATACACAGAGGAAAAATCTTTCCCTAAATTAAAAATTATAACTTTTTTCTCTAAAATTTACTTTTTTTTAGCATTAAAAACCAAATTTGTTAGCAACACGGAAAAAATGTTACAATTAAAGATTTTGTGAACTAAAAATCTTAAAAAAAATTCACATTTAAATATAGTCACAATTAATTTTCCTTTACTGACTCATGTGCTTACAAATTAATCAGTTGAGGTTGAATCAATTATTTCTCTAATGTTGTCATTAAAACATAAATATTAATATATATATATGTAAATACTTAAAAATTTATTTGCTGTGCTGAACAACAATTATGTATGTTAAAAATATTAATTATTGTATTTAAGAGATTTAATTTGTATAGCCGATTTCTTATTTATGGAGTTACTTATTGAAGTTGAATATTGATGGCACGGTGGGGAAAAAATTTCGTTACGCATTACTCGATGGCGTAAGGTAGGGGTATATTTCACCTTAGATTTCAATCTCGGGCATTGTTAATTAACCCTACTGTGGCAATTTGCGATCCCTCACCACGAACTTCTGTAGGAAGGAATGTTCTTTACCCCAACTGTGGGATAAGAGTGTAATATGAGAACTTTGGGGGTGAGAATTTTTCCACAGCCAGCCTTGGGAAGGAGTATATGTCTCATGTAAGTGCTAATTCTTAAAACTGTTATTTATTTAATCTTTTTTTTTTTAAATTTTTTTTGGATACTTGTCTTTATTATGAGCTATGTAATTGAATCAGCAATTTGAAGAAGGAAATGGACACACAAACTGTTTGGGGGGAGAATATTTTTCTAAGTTTAACTTTCATGTGAGATTCTTATATTAATATTTAATTATATTTCTGTAACAATAATACAGCAATTCCATTTACAAGAAATTGGTTATACAATAAAATATCTTAAATACAAAAGAAATTGATTATACAAATAAAATATCTTAAATACAATATTTAATATTTTTAACATACGTAATCAGCACTTCAGTAGCAAATGAATTTTCAAGTATTTATTAATATTTATTTCTTAGTAGCAACATTAGAGAAATAATTGATTCAGAGCTTTAGACATTAATTTTCAAATGCATATTAGTCAGTAAAGGAACATTAATTCTAGTAATTACTTTTCAAATGTGAATTTTTTTTCTCAAAATTTTTAATATACAAAATCTGTAACTGAAACATTTTTTCTATGCCTGAGTGATAAAAGTATAAATTGCTTATGCTTTCTGAAATTTTATTTCAAAAATGAATAATCAATTTACTATATATATATTTTTTTAAAACTTTTTAGCTCATTCTATAAATAAGAATTAATAATGTAATTTATATGCGTTCTTTTTTTATATATAATTATTATTGATTTTATTTAAAAATACTTGTTTTCAAATTCTTTGAAATTATGTGAAAAATATTTATTACATGATTATTACATATATTGATGTGACAGATGGATTAGCAAATGGTGCATTTGGAAAGCTAGTTCATGTAGAAACAAATGATGATTGATTAGTTAAGACAATATGGCTTGAGTTTCCAGATTTACCTCAGCAGAAATTAATGTCAGTAATGTAATTAATTATACAGCAGAAATTAATGTCAGTAGAATGGCTGTACCAATCTTCCACTATTCTACTCAACAATAACAAAACAATATGTGTTAAGCGTATGCACATTCCGTTGGTGTGTGCAGGTGCTACAACTATTCATAAATCTCAAGGTAACACATTCTCAGAAATTGTTTATGAGTACGATCAACGTCATTCCCAATCATTATTATACATTGCTTTATCATGTGTAACAAGTATTGAAGGATTATATATTACAACAAAAAATAGTAAAACATTCTACCATGGTCGAAGATGATGGTCAACAACAATTAATTTGCAAGAGGAATTTAAACGACTTTCATTGAGCAAACTATCAATGAAGATTTCATTAATTTCACAAAGAACAGACAAGATGCTTTTTACTTTTTTTTTTAATTGCCAAAGTCTTAGAGCTCACGCAAATTCAAATATCTTAGTTTTATCAGAAACTTGGCTGGACAATGAAAGTGATATATCTATTCCTAATTTCAACTGCATTGTGAAGTATAAACGACCAAATATGAGAGCAGGAGGAGTTGCGGTATACCAAAATTCTAGCGACATTGTTAACGTTATAACTCCATCCATGAATTTTTCTGTCAATCAATCCGATATTTATGGTACCATACAATTTTCTGTGGGGGATTTCTGCTTGGCTGAATGTGGAATAGATAATGGACAAAAAATTATAATTGTTGCAGTATATGTTATTCCGAACAAAAAATTGGATGACATTATAGAGTTCCTTCGTCGATCATTATTACTGTACACATCAAGAGGTTCTGCTTTAATTAATAAAAATTATGACAAAATACTTATGATTTTAAGTGGAGATTTTAATATCAATTTTGATTCAGACAAATCTCTACAATTGATTGAATTTTTAAAAGACAATTTTGCCTTATCTCTACAAAATAACAGAATAATATCAATGACAAAATCAAATACTATTGATGCAGTTTTTTCAAGATTCTTAAATGATATTAAGTGCAAAACCTACATTTCTTATTTTAGTTACCACAAGCCTTTGATAACAAAGGTATGTACTGAAACACCCATAAGCGTAATGGAAATAGAATAATTATAATAATACTTTTCTATAAATGTATTCAATAAAAATTTTTTTAGTATTATGTATTGAAAATGAAAATTTTGCTTATATACACCTTTTCAATCCTAATTATTTTTTAAATACAGTTTTACATAAAATCAAATAATAAATTTGTTAATTATATTTAAGCTTACTTTAAAATAAAACTTAATTATACAATTCATTACATAAAAGCCAAAGAAGTTAACCTCTTCCGCATGTTCACACTGATACATGCATGCATTTTTTATTGTAATATAAACATAAATGTTAATGTAAGAATCTCTCATGAATGTTTGTTTAAAAAAAAAACAATAAATAAGAAAAATTGCAAGATTGCTTAAAAATATTCTCCCTCAAACAGTTCAGGGGTGCATTTCCTCATTCAGATTTCTGATTCAGTTAAATAACTCATAATAAAGAAAAGTATCCAAAAAAATTTTTAAAATTAAAAACAAATTAAACAAATACCAGTTTTAAGAATTAGTACTTATGTTATCCACGGAAATTAAGACCTCGAAACTTTTATCAGATTGGTCGTGCTAGTAGACTACGAAATGTAATTCCTTTAGAAACTAAATACCCTTAGTTAATGAAGTGATTGTTGATAAACCGCCAGAAACCGATCAGGACAAATAGTTTCCCATGGCTAGCTGATAAAATTCTCACCAATCCTATGTGGGATTGGTATCCTATGTCCTCCAGTAATGGGGTCTCTTTTACCCCACTACTTGGTTAACAAACGTTCCTCGGTCTCGGAAATTTGGGGGTGAGCAATCGTAAATTGCCATGGTACGATCAGCTAAAATTTATACCAGAGGGTGAAATCCTGTGCTAAAATTTGCATTCCCATGATCCTGATGTTTTTTTCCAATCGCAGGATTTAATTTTTGTCTGTGTTACATTTCAAATTTCTTTCTAACCAAAATTTTTTCAGAATTTAACTCTTAGAAAATTTATATTTTGTTTATGAAACATTTACGTAGAATTTTTTTGTGCAATTATAAGTGCTATAAGTAAGAAAAAAAGTGCAACTCTTAATTTCTTGTATGGGAGAACGTCCCACAAATCGAAGTGGCTCATTGCAATATTTACACAATAATATAAGCAACATCTCAAGAAATGCCGGCTGGGTGGCGTGGTTGGTTTGTCGCTGCCCTTCTGCACCCAAGGTTGCGGGTTTGACCCCGGCCCAAGTCGGTGGATTTTCGCAATGCAGAAAATCGACAGCGGCAATGTCATATTATTATATGGCATGTAAAAGATCCCTAGAGTGTCTGTTTGGCTTGGGCACTTTCAGCAAAATTAAATCCTAGTACAGGTTCACGTCGTCAGAGATCAGGTGCCTCCCTCTTTGGAGGAAACAGGGCGTCAATTACCTGCGGCGATTGGTATCCGCCTATATGGCGCCGCACTAAAAAGTAATACCAGCTCCTGGGGATGTACTAGGTCTGTAATGGTAAAAATACTAATCCCCAGCCCCATTGGATAAAAAAAAACATTGCAAGAAAAGATTTTGTCAAGTTACTTCTTCTATTAAATGCTGTTAATTAATCTCGACATTATTAAACTTTCTCATATGGGAGAAGGTCACATAAATCTAAGTGGCAATATTTAAATAAGCCAGTAACAGCCTCCGGACAGGAGTGATGACTTTTGTCTAGTGGTATGTTACTGTTAACCAAAAAGGTTAAATTATCTCATCCCTTTTTAGCTGAATGGTATGTTAGCAATCATTCTTACTTGAGTGGCAGTCACGTGCTTTCTGTGACATTTACTCACGTGATCAGAAGTCATCAAGGAGGCAGTGACTTCCGGTCCGGTCGATATTTAAACAAGATGTTTTTACTTTGACTCTCTCTCAATCTAAGTTACGTTGATGCTCTCTCCTACTTTTGCTAGCAGACATGTGTTGTTAGTATAGGTATTAATCTACTGTGTTTGATATGTTTTGACCAATTTAAGTCTTAAGTTGCTATGAATATTATGAGTTGGATTGTTGAATTATTATCGGTTAATAAACATTTTCTGAGGGCATATATAGTCATTATTCAGGTTTTCTTTATTGTGCAATTCTGCTGCCACGTAATTGTAGCAAACAATTACGTGCTTATGAATCCATAGATCGTGGGTTCTAATCTCCACCATGGCTCACTGCAATATTTATTCAATAATATAAGCAACATCTCTAGAATAGATTTTGCCACAGTTACTTCTTCAATTGAGTGCCGTTAATTAATAGTAGACCTGCTTTAACAAATGTTATTGCATTACTAACAGCTCATGGAACTGGATCCTCTATTTCAAAATACCACTTGAAATTGATTTACATTCTGATTCAATAACTGGATCAATTTATACGGGAAAACCATTAAGTGTAGCAGAACCAGATAAAGTTATCAAACAGGTGTATACACCAATGCAATATATTAGATTTGAGACACTGTCATCAAAAATTCAAAAGGAAATATCTCTTTTTTGAGAATGGAGGAAAAATGGTGACTGCCCAAAAAGAACATACTCCTATTTAATGATGTGTCCACCTACTAGTATGGAATCCAAATGAGCATTTTCTTAGGCAGGACAATTTGTAACAAAAGAGAGGAATTGATGGAACTCTAGACGAGCTGTGTTTTTTAAAAGCTTATTTGCAGAAACACAAGTGTTATTAAATTATGTATTATTTTTATTTGTTTTTTAATTTCTTCTATTAGTTCACACTCTCATTATATATTTATTTATATATATATATATCTTGTTCAAATCTTCAATCATTAATAAAATACTTTTTATTCATCTACTCAAGTTAAAATACATTTTTTAAAAATAACCTGTAGTGGATGGCACTTAATGTTAATGCAATTTTTTTCAAATATTTATTTATTAATAATTAGTAACAAACAAATATAATAGCCAAAAAACGATATATAAAAAGAAAAATCGCTTATTTTGCACATTGGACTTCTAATCGTAAGGTCATGGGTTCGAATACCACCTGGGATGGCCTAATTTCTGAGAATGTGATTTCGTTTAACTATATTATTTTATTGGAATAATTAAATTAATGAATAAATAGTAACACCATATATAGAAAGGTTAATGGAAAATTACAAGGAAAATTGCAATATTAAGTGACAATATTTTGTCTCTTAATATTGTGATTCTGTGTGTTATAGGTATATAAATATTTATATTAATTTAATTATTTAATAAAAAGTAACTAAAATAAAAGTTTTTTTTTTGCTGACCTATGTCTAAAATTGACTTTAATTTTTTTTTAAATATATATTTGTGATGAATTAAGTTTTGTTTTGATTTGTTTCAATAAAATTAATATTAAACCAATTTCTAATAATAATTTCAGTTTTATTATGCAATTTCAACTATGCTCATGCGTAAGTAGTTTTAATATCTAGTCCATTCCTAATGCTGGCACCAATCCTGGGATCCTGAGATCTGGATAATGTAATTGGGATTGAAAATATAACATGGGATTGCAAACCCTACCCTATGCCATTTCTGGGATTTCCCCAGGAATATAGAAAGTGTGGAAATCTTATAGTTTCCCAGGTTCCTGGAAAAGAAACTCTAGTCACAATATTAGATTATGCTTCAAGCTAGTTTGTTTTTCAGATTGTGTTGAATAAACCATATAGTAAGTCTGTAGTGTTGTTTTAAAAATTTTTTATAAAGGTACCATCCATCAAATGATAAAAACAATTAATAGAAGCAATCCTGAGATAAAAAAAAACAAAAATTTCTAAATACTTGTCAGTTCAATATGATACCACGTAATTTAGAATAGAGAACAATACTTAGTAAAAACTGTATGCACACACAATAAAATATTTTTATAGTGTAATTTAACAAGAATTAAAACAAAAAATGTTTAAGCATTAAAATTATTTTGAATCTTTTTTTCTATTCTGGCATTAAATTTAATTTAAATCATACCTAAACACACTGCTGAAAACAATTAAAGGGAGGAATGGTTTTTTTTTAAAAAGAGCAAAATAGTACCTATATGCAAATAAGGAATCGGAAGACAGCTGAGCTCTTTTTAGGCACCTCTACCATTGACCTGTGACATCATAAGGCAGTGCTGCTGTGATCGACTTTGTGTAGAAGTACCTTGCTTGCTAAAGCTTGTAGTGCAGGGGTTGCCAACCTTTTTAGGATGAGTGCCACTTTCAGATAAAAAATAATTATGCGTGCCACTTCCAACTTACGAACAAATACAAAGGTGAAAAAAATTTGCTTAATGGCTTATCATGTAATTTTTACGCAAAGAGCACATTTTAATGTAAGTCTAAGTATTGTAAATTTAAAAATATTATTATAATTGAAACTGCAGATCAAAATTAGATTTTAATGTTAATCAGCTTGTTAATTTTGAATGATATTTTGGTGTGTTACTTTTATAACAGAAAACATTTGTTCACAAACGTATGTTTATTCAAATCTACGCCAATAACTGGCAGGCAAATAACGTAAATTTGAAAAATTGGTTGATATTGAATTTCCAAAATTCAGTATAATTCCTTATATTTGCCTTGTAGTATAGTATTGTGCTGTAGACAATAATTTTGATCTGGATTTCAGGCAGGTAACAAGGAACATTTCACAGAGAAATTTAGAAAGGATTTGCAAAGATATGTATTTTATTATCATCGTAAAAATCATCAAACCTAGCACTGAAAGAATTTTGAAAAAATGAATATTAAATTTTTAAATCTATCACAGCTTGGAGTACTATTAAGTTTGGTAGACAGTTCCAGGATTAATGTGAATTTTTTTTCCCCTCCAAAATATGTTGATTCTTGTTTCTTTCTTTAGTGGTTAAACTTTTGTTTTCTTTCCAAAAAAAGCAAAGGTTCTTCTTTAAAAGAAGGTATATGACCAATTAGGGTAGAACAAATATATACAATCGTTACTCTGTAGTCTTAAATTTTAATTATTTTAATGTTATCAGCATTAAAGGCTAAATCACTTATTTAATATTCATTCTAGAATAGCAAGTACTCACTGGGCAGTTTTATATTTTCCAGATATCAAATTCCAAAATCTTGCTAGCGAAAAAAGCTTTGGAAAGCCAACTCGCACAACAATGCAGTTGAATTCTTTACATGATAAATTTCTATTGTAATTCATTTGTGTTTAAAACAAATTTTGAGGGATTTTTTTTTGTCCGAAACAACTGCATTTCTATAACTTTGTAAAAAAATTGTTATTAATTATAATTTTAAATTTTTCAGTAAGTCTTCGCGTGCCACTGTTACAACTCCACCGGCCACACTGTGGCACGGGTTGGCCACCCCTGTTGTAGTGTAAGGAGATTTAGAAACATTATAGCTTAGCCAAATCCTTGTTGATGTTTAACATATTTCCTCTGGGTTGCTGGATATTTGTAGTAGTGATTTCGTGAAAAGGGACGGAAATGTGTAGCAGGAAGTCGGGGAAGAGCGTGCTGTTTGATTTGACCAATCAGCGTCCTTGGTCGTGTCTCTTCGCTACCCTCGCATCGGGGTTCAACTCTATTAGCAATCAAGCCGGCAGCCTTTTTTATTCTTAAATTTAGCATTTCAAAAAATTAAAATTCTAAAACTAGGTTTTCTTGATCCTAAGCACACTTCGCACATACAAGTCTTAGACTTCATCCAGGTTAAACTTGCGATTCTTACGCTCATTTCTCAAAGTCTCAGGGCTCGTTATGTATGAAATCTGAGGTTATATTTATATGTGTAAACTATATTTATAATTATATTTACTGTTCAGCGTCTGACAAAGTTCACCATTCTTAAAAAATATGAATAAGTAATATAGAGTTATTCAAATAAATATTTTAGTGCACATCTTTTTTATACTTTTGAGTCGCTGCCAATATATTTTTAATTGTGATTATAAAAAAGTTTTCTCGATTAAAAATCTAGCTAATTAATTACATGGGTAATTTTGATTTTCTCTAATATTTCTAGTATTTAAACATTTACCAAGCTAATTAAATTTTCATGATTTTGTGATTTGCAGAGACGGGTTAATCTAGAGCAGAATATATGCGAGATTTTCTGTAAAAAAAACGTGAGGAAAAAATTAAAAACTGGAGGAGTACAGCCGAAAAGAATTGCATATAATTCAACTCAACGCAGCAGGGATTTTCAGGCACGTACAACGAATACAATTCTCTCACAAACATCAATGGCCGACCCAACTACTACTTTACCAAATCTATTTGTCTGTCAGGCAACTTTACGAGTTATGCGCTCATAGCTTTTTGAATGAAGAATTCAAGCTCAAAATGAGCACAAATCAAAATGTTTCGACAACTAACAGTGGTACTGTTATTGACGCTGTTTTTCACCAATTATTAAATACTTTGAAATCGCAAGTATATGTGTCATATTTTAGTTATCACAAGTCTATTGTGTGTGTGCCTCCGCTCTTCCCCAATTTGAAAAGGAATATATATATATTTTTAAAAATTGCATGACTCCTTGTGTTTATAAAATAAAATTCTCATTAAAGATATAATTATACAATAGAAAATTATTTCCAATCATACCTGATTCATTTTTTTCAGGATTTAAGTTACTATTGCGTATTTACGACGATAACATGATGGATGTTACACATCATATGTGACTACTCTAAGACTCGTTACTTTTTTTGAATTTCTTTGTTTTCCCATTGTTAATATGGTCAGTTGTTACTCGAGACTTGTCCTCATCTAAAGCGAACACAGGAGTTGACATTGGCTCTCTAACAAGGACTATTATGGTCGAAGTAATCTGATGGTCTGGTCAGGCATCATGGCAGACGGGCATACCGACCTTTATGTATTCGACAGAGGTACTCTGACAAGATTTTTACACTTTTATCAGACTTTTCTGTAGATAATATGGACCATTTTTCATATGTATGGATGATAATACTTGCCCACTCAGGGCTCAGTTGGTGTACAAATACTTCCAGTCACAGGATATTCAGTGATTGGAGTAGCCTTCAATGGCCCCTGATCTTAATTCCATTGAACTTATATGGGAAGTCCTTGGATTGCAGCTCAAAGACCAGCTCCAACAACCATCAATGAGCTCAAGAGTGGGTGCGGTTGCCACAGGGGTTTGATAAGGACTCTGGTAAAGAATATGAAACATGAATGTGAGAGTTGTTTAGCTGTGAGATTCGATCATACACCCTATTAGACATGTTTTTCAATTATTTACAGGGTTTTGATCTGCTGCTGGGCTGTACAAGTGACCATTTTCCTTATTTAGGATGCAGGTTGTGTCCATTTTTGTTTTCCCATGTATTGTTTCAGTATATCGGAAAATATTTTGGCCAGGTTTGATTTCATTTGCTTTGTTAATTTTCTTTTTATTGCAAAAAAACTCATTTGTCCTTTCAGTTGTTTTCACCAGTGTACATGCAGTACATGAAACATTTCATTTTTTATTGGTATGCAAAAATAAAACAAAAATTTTAAAAAATGTCAATTTTGGTCATTTCTATAATTCTTAATTATTGGTAATTTCACATTCTATGATGCAACAGATTTTTTGTGTAGGGTCCACCGGGCCTATAAATAAAGAGATGCTCGCCGAGACCAGTCAGTATTGTTTTAACTAGTGATTAGTAAACTTGCCCTGACCGCTATTACCGATTAGCTTGGCTGTGCTTGTGAACAATCTGACTGATACAATCTTTTACTGATACATCTTACACTGATAATTGTGTCCGAGTGCTATTAAAGTTGTGAAGCTCTTCTGAGATTTATTCTGTGAATATTGCTGCTGCATGCTTTATATTAAGGATTGTTTTTATGACAATAAAGTCTTATTGCTCTTAAAGAACTGTCTTATTCTTTGTGGCTGATTTGCATAAAACCCTTGAACCCCAATCAATGCAACAATATCAATCTAAGTACAATTGCAATAATATGATACTGAACATTTTTAATGTTGTTACTTATAGAATTTCTTCAAAATAACTATACATTAAAATTGTTTTGATACTTGTGTTATTAGAAATGACCTGAAGTAGTCTTAGAAAATATATGGACACTTTCTCCCATATTTATTAAGTTTTCATGAATGTGAAGATTAACATTTATTAACAGGGAATATTAAACTGTAAAGAAATAATAACATTCTAGTCATTATGGTACTTGTTGAAATTCATATCATAAGTGTTCAATCTATTTGAAATTCATATGATTTAGTATTTCTTAAAAGTACTTTATGTATCTTATTTTTTAAAAAATTGTTGTGTCAGTGGCTTAGAGGTAATATCACCATCTTGTAAGCCTAATGTTGAGGGTTTGATCCCGACTGAAAATGATAGATTTTCTGGATGTGTAGGCATGTCAAACAATTATGTGGTATGTAAAAGATCCTTTGAGTATCGATTTGGCTGTGGTACTCTCAGCAAATCATGACAATATTTAGCATCTGATGAGAGCTCGAATTAAGTTAATTCAAGTGTCAAATGGTCAAGTCATTTGGTAGTGATAGCTGCCACTAGATAGTGCAGTTACTGAAATGGCTCTCATACTAGGGTTTGCAGTCCCGGGATCCTGATGGTTTTTTCAAATCTCAGGATTCCGGAATTAAAATTACTTATCCCGGGATTTAATTTTTTTTTGTCTGAATTACAAATGTGAACTTTTTTTCAAAGTATTGTGAATATGGTATTACATTTAATGTATCTTATTTACTTTTTTTTGTACTGTATGAGTTTAATGTCAGTTTTCTTACGCGTTGAACCTTGAAATGCTCGAGGTGGGTGTCTAAGTTAAACCATGAAATTTTCTATGTTTTCTCTTATTTTCTTCCATAACTTTCTCCTCATCATGAGTGGGGGCAGAAAGCGGACATTGCTCCCACTCTCAGGATGTCCGGTGTTGGCTAACTTGGATAGAGGGAATTAGAACTTTTGAAAGATATCTAGTAGGGTTTTCAGCCCCAGAATCCCGGGTTTTTTCCCAATCCCAAATTTCCGGGATTAATTCTGGGATTTAATTTTTGTCTGAATTATATTAAAAAAATTTGTTCTCATAAACATTTTGTAAGAATTCAATTTTTCAAAAATTTATATTTTGTTTATGAAATATGTATGTAGAATTTTTTTGTGCAATTATAAGTGCTATAGGGGAAAAAATATATATACACAGCTCTGATTTCTCGTATGAGAGAACGTCGCACAGATTTACGTGTGTCACTGCAATGCTTACACAATAATATAAACAAGATATCGAAGAACAGATTTTGTCACAGTTCCTTCTTCAATTAAATGCTGTTAATTAGTAGCGGACCTGCTTGGAAGACTTGAGACACTTCAAATCCCATTGCATTACTAACAGCTCATGCAACTGGATCTCCAATTTCAAATAAGATAACACTTGAAATTGATTCACATTCTGATTCAATAACTGAATCAATTTATAAATACAAAAACCATTAAGTTTAACAGAAAAACTAAATAAAGTTATAAAAGAGGTATATGCACCAATGCAGTCTATTAGATTTGAGAGGCTGTTATCAAAAGTTCAAAAAGGAATGTCTCTTTTTTGAAAATGGAGGGAGACAGGGTGACTTCCTAAAAAGAACATACTCCTATTTAATGACGATAGTACCTACTAGTTAAGAATCCGAACGTGCATTTTCTTCTTCAGGACAGTTTGTAACAAAAATAAGAAGCCATTTCATCAATGAAACGCTGGACAAACTGTGTTTTCATAGCTTATTTACAAAAACACAAGAAATAAAGCAATGCTTCTTTTTTAAACTTCATTTGGTACTATTTTTATTTGCTTTTTATTATGAATTAATTATTTTTATTTTTTTCATTAAAATAATATTAAATCAATTTTTAATTATATTTTCAGTTTTATTATGCAATTTCTAGTATGTAAGTATTTTTAATAAATAGTTCAATCCTAATCCCGGGACCAGTCCTGGGATTTGGATAATGTGATCCCGAAATCCCGGGATTGAAAATATGACACGGGATTGCAAACCCTATCTCACACTTGGGGGACTTACCATGTCTACAAAAACTTGTGTGCCAAAATGCAACCCATTTGAAGAAAAAAAAAAATGTACTTAATTTTTTTTAATATTTATTGATTATTATGCATGAAAGAAACTTACAAGTATGATAAAATAACGATTTACATAATTGAAGATATAATTAGCTGAGAAACCTTATTTAATTAAGTGATATATGTATATTCTTGAAAAAGTTGAGCTTGTATATTTTTCTTACAAAATTTTCTTTTAAATGTATTAGTATTACAAAGTAAAGAATTATTTTCTGAAAATTAATTTATATTAAATGAATTACAGTTTTAACAATCTAAATTTTTTTGTAGGTGTACTTTTCTGTTAATGGCCAAGAAGAAATGCCAGTAAGTATTTAAAAAAAATAATCATTAATTAAGATGAGAATCAAGAATTATTTATTCTGTGAAATGAATAAGTATGTATATTAAGTTTGCAAACTTTTAAAAACCAAATTTAGGATACTTGGTTTATTAGTACTTGTTTTTAAATATTGTTAATATATTGATGTATTTATATTACTCCTTTTCATGGATGCTTGCATCAGTATTCTGTGGAGGTTTCTGATGAAATGTTGTTTTTCAGATTTGGGCTCCTCCCACTCCACCTATCAATGAGAATGACATTTACATTGACTATAGTGTTGCCTTCTGGTATGAAACCTCCATTATGCATGAAGCACAACTGCCACCTGTGTTCATCAAAAAAGAGGCGAAGAGGCTTAAATTAGATCCTATTGTTTCAGGTGCTTTATTTATATTGATATATTTGTAGGCTATGGAACTATTTTACATATGTCTTTAAAAATCTGAAATATAAAAAGCTAATGGTACGCTTTTGTTGGTTATTACCTATAATGAATAGAATGGATTTAGTATATAGAGTCACCAAGAAATATTCACAGCCTATTTTTTTAAATATTGAATAAAACTGTATAAATGTGAGGGGAAATAGATAGTTTATATTAATACATTTTTTACAAAATAATTGGAGGCTTCCATTTTTGTTTTATTTTTTTTTAAAAAAAATCTAAAGATCCTTATTTGAGTTCACCCTACTTGTATAATTTATCTTAATAAATATTCATGCAAGGTTTTCTTACTTTGTTGTTTAATTTCTAAATCATCATTCAAATCGTCTACTTTTATGAGTATTTAACTATACTACTATGAAGTAGATGTAAATGGTTTTATTATTTGATTAATGGTGTTTCGTCTTTTATTAGTAGCCTCAACCCGCAAACAGAAAGTGCGTAAAGATGACATGGTGAACATTCCTCGATCCTTATTTGATCGCCCATCAGCTGCAATCCTCAAGATGAGGCGAGAGGTGAAGCTTCAGAAAGTGAAAGGATTGATGGTAGGGGCAGGCAATATGCCTAAGCCCATTGCTTCCTTCCCTGGACTCAAGCAGCCTGCCTTGGTTGTCAACAAGCCAGCAGTGGACATTCACATTGATAAACAAGAATGGCTGGTGCAAGAAGATTGGGCTATTCTTCAGGTGAGAGAATTCTGATTTTGTGTACAAATTAATCTGCAAAAGTAGCCACAGCTAAAGAAATGATTACTTCAATAGCTTCTTTAAAAAACACTTTTTTCCCCCTTCTTGTTTTAAACAGAACTAGCTTTCATGGCCCGGCGTTGCACGGGCTTATACCGAGGTTATAACTTAATCCCCATGTTAATTTCCTCCTTTTATTCTAACGCCAACACTTTTGTGTGTGGTTTTGACGCGTACGATGTGAGTGCATGACCCGTGAGTGCGTGTCATGGCTTTGTCGCTTAACATTTTCCCTTCTCTTCACAAATTCAACACTTCCAATATTATTTTTCGAAATTACTTTGATTTCTTTGTTTCTTTCCTCTCCGCTTAGCCCGGCGTTGCACGGGCTTTTACCGAGTGAATAACTTCATCCCCATGGAAATTTCGTGTTTCCCTCAGGCCGATAGCTCTTATGTGCGCGATGTGAGTGATTTCTTTAACTATGTCATTAAAACTCCCTTTTTCGAAATTTGTTCTTGTGTTGGTGTGGTGTTCTAATTATTAGAGATGGGTGAAAGCGCAGGTGTCGTCCTCGTCACTTGACCATGGTTGAAAATTTCGAGGTCCATCGCCAATAACCCTCGAATAGGCGAACAGTGCAAATTAAAAAATCACTCACTCAGTTTTCAGTTCTTTCGTTGCAATTTTTTAGTCCCCGGAAACGAAAATGTAGCCTTTTTAAAGATAGTTGTATGTTGAAAAAAGACAGAAAAGTAGAAATTTTTCAAATTTCACTACTATTTTAAATATTGAAGTAAAATTGTGAGGATTTTTTGAAATATTCGACACACGGGAAAAATGTTTCATGCAATTATCTTTATAAAAGAAGAAATTATTAAATGATTGTTTTAAGTATTTTGAGTGTTTTATTAAAATTTGTTTCAAATGCATAACATACTGCCATGGAAATTCACCTTCCTTTATCAAAGTTCCTGGTATGTGTGTGATTCCTTTATATAAACGTCACTACAATTCCCTTTTTCGAAAAAAAAAAATATCTTCCAGATCTTACTAATGTCAAACATGTTTCAGTTCTCTTTCTACTGCATTGTGTTACAGTGGCTTATTTGAGTGTAGAACTATTTTCCCCCTGACTCTCCCCTCAGATATAAGATTTATCTTCAAGTTTCTATTCATGACATGTCGAAAACAATATTGCTTTAGTAAAAAAATAATAAATTTAAACAATAAAAGAAAACTATTTTGATGCTTGAGTAAAAAAAAAGTCATCATTTTTTAATAATAGATAATTTTTAGGAATCTAAAATAATAAAATAATTTTCAGGTTTTCATTAATCAATCAATCGCTACTTACAGTTAGCTTAAAAATGTCTCTAGAACGTACTGATTGGAAGGAAATCCAAACTCTCTTTAAATAACCGGATATTTATTTACAAAACCTATCTTCGCCCCATCTTAACGTATACATGCCCCATTTGGGGATCTGCCAGTAACACACAATTAAATGATATTCAAAGACTTCATAATAAACAGGTACATCCCAAGATCTGTTCTCCACGAAGAACTTTGTGTTGAACCCATCCACCCCCTAATAGCGAATGTTTCCTCGACTTTCCATTCTGCAATCATGACAACCCAACGATTAGCTCTCAATCTAACTTCATGAACCAGCCTCACCTCATGTACCGTTTGCCTCATAGCGCAACGAAGATACTACCTGATTTCTAAGAATTCCACCCCCCCCCCATGCTGTTAAACGTAACGAAAACCCCCTTTTCGGATTGAAGAATGAAACGCAAAAGCTGTTTTCCGTTTACGGAAACTATGTTCCACCTCCCCCACCACCTCCTGACCGCCGAAGCTAGTTTTAGCTTAGGCGAACCTATCATTCTCACTTTATTTACTTAGGTATACTGTGTAACTGAAGTAGAAGGTCTAGCTACCGCTAGGCTGGCACTGAGGACAAATATTTATTCCACGCTCTAGAACGTATTTTTATCCAAAATAATAGGCGATATACCTTTTATTAACAAATAATTAATTTAATAAGGAAATAATAGAAATATTCATTTGATTTTAAAAAATATATTAATTTAAATCCACATTATCTGTAAATAATAATAAAAAAATTCTACAGATAGCTCTTGAAACGTTTGGATGTTTGATTAAACATTTGTAACTGCTAAGAAAAACACTATGTAAAAAACCTAGTTATAAGTACACATTCACTGAAAAAAATCATTCAAAAAGAAAATAATACTATCTGATAAAAACATTAAATTTTTTTAGTTTTTTCCCGGAAACGAAACTGTAGCATTTTTAAAAATAGTTGTATGCTGAAAAAAGAACAGAAAGTATAAATTTTTCAAATTACAAAATTTCACTACTATTTTAATTCTTGAAGTAAAATTGTGAGAATTTTATGAAATATTTGACACGGGGGGGGGGGGGAGTTTCATGCAATTACGCATTATTTTAAAGTAAACTATAAGTTTTATGAAAGAGAACAAAAAATTCGATACTGATAAATATTTTAAATAAATCTCAGAAATGCATTGAATGCATTTTAATTTTAAAAAAATATATTAATTTAAATCCATTATCAATAAATACTAATAAAAAAAATTCTACAGATAGCTCTTGAAACATTTGGATGTTTAATTAAACATATATAAGTGTTAAAAATCCACTTTGGGGGGAAAACCTAGTTATATGCTAACATTCACTGAAAAAAACATTAAAAAAAAAAGAATACTATTTGATAAAAACATTTAATTTTTTTAATTTTAATTTTATAGTTTTTCATTCCACTCTGTGTTAAAATTATTTAAACACGTATCTGCGGAAAAAATTATATTATACAAAACTAACTTATTAATTATTTTTAATAAAATTGATTAAAAATGCTCATTTAGCAATTAATTGTGACATATAGTTTTTCGGCATTTTACTTTTTTAATCACTGTTTCTAAATATCAATGAACTTTTTAAAAATCATTTTCTTTTAAATTCATCGATATTTATAAAATACAAAACTATAACTTATTAATATTTTTACATTAAAATTGATTAAAAATATTCATTTAGCAATTAATTGTGACATTCCGTTTGCTTAAATAATGGCAGCACTGAAAAATTACGTGGGAAAAATAAACAGAAATGAAAGCTTCTTGTTAGGAATTGTTGAAAAAGATAGAAATTACTTTGAATGATTAAAAATCAGAAAAAAACCTTTTTTAAGGCAAAAAAAAAAAAAAAAAAAATGAAAAGTACATTAAAATAACAGAGGATCATGTTAAAATAAGTATTTATCAGTAAAATTAATTTACGTGGGAAAAATAAGCAGAAACGAACAAAATGAAATTCGCTAGATTCGAACCCAGACATAAGAAAGAATTAAGATACTTCGCGAAAGCGGCGCGTTAGCCAATCACGCCACGCAGGTTAGTAACAGAACAGAAAATAGGCAATAATAATGAATGGTCGGTTCAAATTGAATTGAATTTTTAATTGAGGGGATCCGTAATTTTGAAGCAATTTTTTCAATCTTCGTATATGTTACGGATAATATGACTGTACACACTGAAAAAAGGTTTTGTGAGATTACCTTCATAAATGACGAAGTTATTCAATGTGAAGTAAAAATTAAGACTACTTTTTAAAAATTCTATAAAAAAAAAGTTTTGGGAATTTTATTTTTTAAATGAATGGATCTAAAAGAGAAAGGCTTGAAGTTAATTAGTGTAGAATATCGATTTAATAACACGAAAAGTAATTCATACCCAACGATTTAGAAATAATTTTCATAAAAATGCATCAATTTTAACACTATTTTAAAAAATTCGAAAAAAATAGAAAATATCGTTATTTTACAAAAAAAAATTACACCGTGTCGTGGCGAAATAAATGATCTTTCCGATTCTGTAATTATTTTTTGTCTAATTTCGACACCGAAAATCGGATGACAATTTTAATATGGTGGAAAACGTGAGATTACCGCTCGGCCGAAACGGAAGGGAAGTTCCGCCAAGTAAACAACCGGCAGGAGTAATACAATTCGGCGTTTTAAGGTTTTTAATTAATATCTTTTTAACTAATTACAATATCGGAATATAAATAGGCAATACGGCTTCCCCGGAAAATTCCCGATCTTTTGGTACCTTCCGCGACTTTCTGCGTGGTGCTGTTCGTGAGAAGATAGACGCACATAGATAGATACATACATACGTTTGTTTACCTTCGAATTTCAATAGTGTAGATAATTGTCATGATTCCTTTTTATTAGTTGATTTTTGTCACTTTTTTTTTATCAGCCTTGATTCCCAATTTTTTTTTTTTAAATTTAATTTTTAATTCTGATCTTTTATTTTGGTTCATTCTTTTCATTTTTCCAATTTCTTCAATTTGAAATTTTTTTTTCTTTGTTGTATTATTGTAAAGAATGAGATGTATGTAATTATATACCTTTTTTTTGTGGTTAATTTATAAAATCACTATTTCTGAATCTGTAAAATAATATAAAATCATTAGTGAAAACATATAGTGCTGGATCTATATTGTCATTATTATTATTTTACAATTTTTTAATAATATTTTACATTATTCCTATGCATCTTTGCACACGTGGGTTATAAATATACTTGAAATTTCTTATTTTTTAAATTTTTCTCTCTTTGTAGGTGATACAGGAATTACAGAGCATTCCATTAAATCTGACTGTACTTTTACCAGCACATACACCTAATTGGGACATGGCAAGTGAAGCTGTATATGCTGTTAGTAGGAACTGGCGATCTGCAAAAGCATGTAGAATGCGCTATGAAAATGTCATTGTTCCTAGAGAAGAAGGTAAAATTCTCTACGATACCAATCCCAAGAAACAAAAAAAGACCAAAGGAATTTATAAGGTATTAAAAATTTATAGTTCTTTTCTTGACTTTTTGTAATAATTATTATGATCAATGTGTTTGAAATACATGAAAGAAATACTAAAGATTTAAAAAAGTGTTTGTAAAATAATATTTACAAAGTCTTTGTGTTTTATACATACATAGGGAGAGATACAGTATTAGCCTTTTTAAGAATGATTTATATGTAATTTGAAAAATACCTGCATGGAAGTTATAAATAGGTTAGGTTTTGCTTGCATATTAATATATTAAATGCATATATGTGGGGTTGTGGCACGGAGTTCTAGGGGTATTATAATGATGACACTGGATTTTACTAAAGCTAACGTTTAATGGTGGACATTTGTTACAGGACTGCACACTTAATATACGAACACATAGAGATATAATGGATCAAGTTAAGATAAACACTTCTTTCACTTAATGACAGTATTCAGTTCATGAATTCCTCGTATAATTCTTACACAACAATTCACAATGGTAACACTGTTCTTACATAGTTCACGATGGCTTATGGATTTCAGGTGATGGATGAGTGGCCTACTCATCACTCTCCTTCTAGCATTGGATAGCTGGTCCCTTCTTGGCCAGTTCCTGGTTGCATTTCTTTATCAGCAGCATTGGATCTCAGACCTCCGCGTTGAGTCTTCTTGCTTGCTTGCTCACTCCTCCTTTTCTCTTCTCTGTTTAGCTCACTGTTGGCTCACGTCACCAGCGCCCTGTAGAGTGCGGTCTATGTGGAACCCCCCATATATATATTATATAATAAGTATGTTTAATTAGTTTTATAATGATTTGGATGTAATTTTAAACAATTTATTGAATATTGGGTTAAATGTATTAATGCAAACAGTTTCAAATATTTCTGAATTTAAAGTGCTTTATGGAAAATGAATTTTCAATGCTTATTTTAAAAAAAATTTTTACTCATGTTATATGTAGCAAATAATGCATACATTATATTATAATATTTATAACTTTTTATTTAAAGTAAGGAGCTTTCAGAATTCATTCTCCATCAAGCACTTTAAACTAAGAAATATTTTTTTATATTAATATGTATGACAAGGAAAAATGTTCATTCTTTAATATAGTTAGCTGTATAAGTACAAGGGTATTTTTTTACTGTACTTTTTAATTTTTCAGACTAAAAATAACAGGCCAATGAAAACTAGTCAACTCTTTATACAAGATAACCATGCAGCATTCACTAAGATCATCAACGATCGCTACAAGCTGATGATGGAGAATAGCGTAAAACGCAAAGCTAATGAGAAGCAAACTTTCATGCAGACATCGAAGAATGTGAAGATTGCCTCTGTTTTGGCTGAAAATGGCATTAACTATGATGTTCCTCTTACTCCAACTCAAATTGCTGCAAATAGAGCTGAACGAATTGCTAGAGAGAAGCAGAAAAACCAAACTGGAACCAGTACGGTTGTTCTTGTTAGTAATAATTTTTTTTAAAAATTTATTCTCTACTAGAGCCATTTGACTTGCTCATATGCTGCTTCATGTTTTCAATTTTGACATTTCTTTAGTTGTAAATATTCTAATTTATAAATTTTCCTGTTAAATTTTACTTATTTGTTAATATTTATTAAAGTATTTTTAATATGAAGAAACAACTGTTTCTTTGTTATTATTCAATTTAACTGGTATAAATTATTTTAAATGGGACTTGAAGCATCTTTTAATTATTTACTTGAAATTATTATTTTCTTAAATTTTAAAGAATCTTCTTTTAATCTATATAGTTAAAAATGTAATGTGTGTTTGTTCACTAATCTCCAAAAGTACTGAACCAATTCCTCTAAAATTTTGATATAACATTGCTTTTGAATTTGGATGGGGTTTTATGTACTTTTTACTTTGAAATTCAATCTAAATTTTTAAAAATTTAAATTTTAAGTGATTTTTTGGTGTCATGAGGTCTTATTATGTCTGTCTCTGAATTCTAAAATTCATTCTTTACACACAGTTTTTTTTGGGGATTATTACATATTTTTACAATAGTTATGTTTATTTTTAGCCATATTTATTCATTTTTTGTTCTTTGATACATAATTAGGCTTATGTTTTGAATAAATAAATTTTTTAAGAATTCTTGTAACAACTTAAATGTTTTCTCTTTTTTAAGTGAAGATTATAATTGTATATGATTTCCGAACATTACTTATTTTTCTGCAAAATAGTTGTTAAAATTTCTTATAGTTATAACTATAACATAAGATTCGCCGACTGATCTGAACAAACGAGTAGCATTTTGATTGAAATTTTCTGCGTATTTAACTTTTTCCAGTAATGCTTGATTAAATTAATTCATTATATAATTTTTATGGTTATTTTTGATATCGTTTTTTTCCATCGACCATTTAGCTCAAATAATCAGACATGGCCCAATGCCACAATATAAATTCAATGTTTGGAAACTGTTCCGTGCATATTCTAACACAATATTTATCCCCACTTGGCGACAGTTTAATTTGGTGAAATTAATCGTCAGGATTTTTAATAAGAATGGAATGTTTTTGGTTTTAAATCATTTTTTAAATTTTATTTCTTACTTACATATTATCACAACAATCATCAATGTTCAAGATATTCGCCAAGTTGATAACTCCATTTTCGCATGTGTTGTATGCGCTGTATTGGCAATCATGTACTTCGTTTTATGCAATGTCATTTATAGGTTGTGATAATACATAAGTATTGATCTTACTATTGAAATACAAATAGCAACATTAAGATTTTTTGATATATATTTTGAATCATCAAAATATTAACCTTTGTTTTGTTTTTTATTGCTTTTTAAGATTTAAGTTTATGTTATAATTTTCTTAAACAGATTCGATTAGTAATTTGTTACCAGAATACATGAAGTTATTACGTTTTGCTTTTGTCAGGGACGTAGTTACCTCTGTATCAGCTGTATCAATGATGCAGGGCCCCCTATCAAAAGGAGCTCCAACAAATGTTACTAAAGTTCCACTAACGTGCTCATATCTCAAAAAGGGCCCCAAAGGAATTTGGATACAAGGCCCACTCAAAGCTGTTCTGCAATTTCATACGTTTTTGTTTTAACCTTTTTAAATGCAGTCAATTGGCTTCCATACATAGAATTAAAAATGCAGAAAATCGAAATAAAGTCATCACACTGGGCAAGCAAAAGCAGTGTAAGAAGTAATTGCACATCAAATTGGAAGAGGCATCAGCAAATAAACACAATACAGACAGATACGTGTACTCAAATAGGATACTCAAATATGTGTTGATGAAGCACGTGGTCATAAGATTGTAATTATTTTTTCAAATTATGCTTTTGCATTGATAAAGATGTTCAGTTCTTTTTATGCCAATTAATGTTAGTATTTGTAATTATTTTTTCAAATTCTGCTTTTGCACTGATAAAGATATTCAGTTCTTTTTATGCCAATTATTGTTACTATTGTATTTCATTTTTCAATTAATTTTTAAGCTCAGGATATATACTTTGGATAATTTTCATATATAAAATACAAGTTTTAATTCTGTACCCTATGGATCTGTTTGGTGTGATTTCAAAATTTCCACAAACGAGTAGCATACCAATCGAAATCTTCCAAGTATTTTATCTTTTTACAGTGACCCAAAATTAAATTAAAAGATCATTTTCATTTTTGGTACTTAAGTTTTTGGAGTTTACTCCTTAAGAATCGATTTTAATATAAAGCTCAGGGTATCGAAATATTATGATAAGTGAAATTTAAAAAAAGCGTTAACAAAAAGCGAAGTGTGCTTGCGCTAAATCTCTGTCCGAAAAAGAAGGAAAAGTTTCTACCTTTTTCTTCATTTTTAAAATTACAATCGTTCTTTTTCTACCAAAATCAGTCAAAAAATAATTATGGAATTGGAAAGATGACTGATTTCGCAACAATACGGTATAATTTGTTTTTTGCAAAATGACAAAATGTTGCATTTTTTTCAACTTTTTCTAAAATGAGCCAATATCAATGTATTTTTATGAAAAGAATTCAATCTTTCTGTACAAATTTCTTACCATCAGAATATATCGAAAGCCTGTACTAAAAAAGTTCATACTTTCAGTGATTTAAAATACAAAATATCAAAAACTTTTCCTTATGATTTTTTAAAATTCTAACTAAACATTGACTAACTTCGTTATTTATAAACATAATTACATGAAATTTTTTTTCCAAGTGTCAAATTATGTTATCCATGTTTTGTTCAAAGATTGAAAAAAATTGCTTAAAAGTTATGGATTTGAAAAAAAAAATTGTGTTTTTCGTCTAATACACTTTTTACAAAAAATCATTTAAGTATTTTTTGTCGTATATTTTTTATTTAAAAACTACCATTATTTGTTATCTATTAGAGAAATTTGGAAGGTATATTTTAAAAATTAAGGCCCTCAAAAAAATTAAAACTTTTTTAAAAAAATACCCAAATTACATTTACTAGCGTTTCTTTTCTTTCTTTCTTTTTAGAGTAATTGACGTCGAAAACTTGTTTTCAAGCCAAGCAACAATTCATGCCTTAGCTCTTTTAAAAAAGAATTTGACTATAACATCTGAAAAACGCCAAATTGGGCAGTATGTATTTAATACTGTTTTGGTGCATTGAATAGCAAAGTAACGTAGAATGATTATCAGAAATAGTTTCCACAACACAACCAATGTACTCCGTTAGAATATTCCCTTTTTAGCAGTATCTTCATAAGTCAGTAACAGCTTCCACACAGAGATGATTGCATTTACCTGGCTTTCTACTGTTCACCTTACTACAATTGATCAAATTGTGATCAGTAAAGTAGATGGAGAGGATATGATTCTCTTTTCTCTCGACTGCCAAAGTCTCCGGGCACATGCACGGGACTTCTGTGGTAGTATTGTGCAAAAAGCACACATTTTGATGTTATCAGAAACATGGCTTCCCAAAGAGGAATTAGTTGAAATTGAAAATTTTTAACACATAACGCAGTATAGACTAGCAAGTATTAATTGAGGGGATGGGGTCAACATCTATCAAAATGTGCAGGATTCACAACATAAGTTTATTAGCAATCATCATGATTTTGTGAGAAGAAGTACCCAATATGCATTAATCAAATTTAATCTAATTTGGGAATCTTATGTTCCGCGAGATGCACTGTACCTATGGTAAACTCATTGTTGTTGTCACAGTTTACATTTCTGTGAATCAGAATGTTATACTGATGTTATAGATTATATCCACAACACATTATTTTGATGTTATAGAAGGTGGTTTTTTAACTACTGGGGGGGGGGGAGTATCATGTACTTCCACTAATACTTGGTGGGGACTTCAATATTGATTTCGATAAAGGATTGGTATAAGTCCAATTTTTAAAACAGAGCCTAATTTGGATTTCGTTTCTGGTAGAGTACTGGGGACGACTAGTTATAGTAACAACCATTGAAGGGAGATTTTTGTGATTCGTAAATCACATATCTACCGACTATCATGTATCATACTTTAGTTGCCACAAGCCTCTTGTCACAGTGATTAATAATGGTGAGAGTATTAATATAATTAATACTCAAAGTGATATTAATAGTGAAGTAAATCAAGCTTCTTAATGATGTACTCATGTACTATGAGTAACATATATTTATGTAACATAATTGACGTATACTATTTTATGTATATATTATTTTACCAAATCAATATGAAAAATCTGAATAGAATACAGAAAATATATGCATGGTTTCAATATTATAAAGCGTTTATTTACCCTGTTTGCCTACTATATAATCAAAGACAACCACACTTAGGAGTTAACTCCAGTCGTGTGTCGGAGCCGACACACGTAGTTTTTTTTAGTCAGCCATTTACCTAAAATCCTAAAACATTGCCCAGTGCTGCAATATGCATTCAATAAGAGAAAATCATTCTATGGCTGTTTTTACACAATAATTTTTTATGTACTTTGCTGTTAATTTTTCCACTAAATAGTTGAAATTTCTTAAACTTATGGCAATAACATTAAACTCACAAAGGATCTATTTTGTGTGATCTCAAAATTTTATTTGATGTTACTGTGAAATACAAATGGGATAATTAAGATTTTCTGATGTACGTTTTGTGTGTGTTTTAGTATTTATGTATTATTGCAACCTAATTGGCAGCATTATATGAAAAGAAGCACATGCAATATTGACCGTGTACAAAATCGGGATTGACATAGTTGGAATAGTATCTAAGTACCTATGTTTGGAACTATTTTTGGTGATTTCATCAAAATATTGAACTTTAATTTGTATTTGATAGCCTTTTGACATTTGTTATAAGTAGTTGTACCCAGTCACACATTCCTGCGGCTCAGTCTGGCTAAAAAGAAAGAAAAGAGAAAGCTCACATTTGTATAGTGTTAACACTTGAGGTATGACTTTTTTTTATAAAAAAAATATGTATGATTATACAGAAATAAAACTTTTCTAAACAGATTTCATTTGTAATTTATTATCAGAATACTCCAAGTTATTATAGTTTTTTTTGTCTTTATGTTATGAATCTAAAATTATTTACATTGTGGGGAGGTGCCAAGTTTGAAAATATATTTAAAAGGGCTCTGCTTGAGGTCAAAGGGTTAATTTTACAATGCTTATGGGTAGACATTTTGTGTTGCTTGATCATTATCTGTGCAGATACAGAAATTGTCTTGTGTGCCTACTCTGGAACAGCAGTTGCCAACCTTCAGCAATTCATGAACCACTTAATGTATAACTTTATAATTTGTGGACCACTAATAGGATTGACCACTATATTTACGTTTCCATACACCTGAAAATAAACTTCATGACAAGCAATAACAAGCTGACAATCAACAAACTAAAGTGTTTTGCCGCCAATTTATTATGGTTACCAAAGCTGACTTTCAAATTTCGGTGGAAAAGCTGAAAAAATAGCTGAAAAATTGCTTTGTTAAGTGGTAACTAAATATTTTTAGTTAAGTATAATCCATGATCCATAATATGCTTTTTTGTTGCTCATCTTTTTTTAAACTGAATCTTCATAAAAGTATAAATAATGTCCCAATTTTTCTGTGGATCATCTAAAATTTCTCACCAATTGGTGACTGCTGCTCTGAAACTCACAATAGTACTTATGTATTAGCATCACCATAACAAAATTGGTACTACGTGTATCACACTTTAATATCTAAACAACAAAGGCTGTAACATTTTTTTTTATGAAAAAAAAAATCAGATTTGGATTGAAAATGGTGTGATTTGCATGGCAGCAATTTGACTGCGGTGATGCTAATATTTAAGTACCCAGGCAACAAATAATTGTCCATGTGTGAAGCAGTCTGTGTCTAGATACAAGCCACTCTGTTTTAATGATAGGGCCTTAAATTTGCTGATAACAATTGCTAATGCTAATCGAATAGTGAATTGCAAAAATCTTCTATCCTTATCAATACTTTTTCCTAGATTTCTGATGCAAAATCTGTGTTTATATTTGAATTTTTCTTGCGTATTCGTCTGAAAATATCTTCATCCTCTCATTGCGTTGAAATTGAGCTGTGTCAATTGTTGTACAATAGAAGTTAAATATTTCATTAACATTTTTTATTTTTCCTCCTCGTTTTGTTCTTCATTTTCCCTTTTTTTAATGTTTTAAAATTTTATAGGTTTTTGTTTTAACTTTTTTTCTTTTTCAGTGCAGTAAATTAGCTCCACTACATAAAAATAATACCTTCCAGGAAATCAAACTTAAGTCGTCGTGCTCACAAGGCAAAAGTAGTACAATGAGTGTAATTGCACATCAAACTGAGGAAGAAGGGGCATCAGCAAACAAGAAAAGCAGACAAAGAAGGGTGCAGCAGATCAACAGACAGCCAGACTTGAGGATGCATATTTGCAAGCACAGTATTCATGTTTTGCAACACCAGATCTGCTTTGTTCTCAACAAAAGAAAAACAATAAGTTGCAAATGGCTGAAAGATGTCACTGAGAAACTGCACATCAGCGTCAAACATGATTTTGTGGTGAGCAATCACACAATAACAGTCACCTTGCATTCCAATACAACCTAGTGGAAGATTACAAGTTGAGTCAACATGTTCTCATCAGCACAATGACTGAAGTGTATTCTTATTGCAATGCTCTGAAATTTAAGGGAGAAACAAAAGGAATGTTTTGTACCACTGGAAGAATTTTAACTGCGCCAACTTGGAGAACCACTGGAGCCATTAAAAACTTTGCTTGCCAGATATACTGCAGAATCAAAACATTTCCTATATAACATCAGAAAAAACAATTCATGTTTCTAAATGATATTGTTTGGAGAAGTGTGCATGTTTTGTAAACACACCTCTGATTTAACAGAAATATTCATAAACATTGTAAAACTAATCCATTGTCTTTGACGAATCCAGAGTAGAGCCATTTAAAATTTATCTTCAAACTGGAGGTCTCCACTATGAATACAATGTAAATAAATTTAGGTTCATAACATAAGGACAAAAATAAGTCATATCTTCAAGTATTTGGTTAACAAATTACAAATGATATCAGTTAAGTAAAGCTTTGTGCATATGTATTTTATAAATTTTTTAAAATAAAAAAATCATATCTCCAATGCAAATGTTTAAACGTACTGAAAACATGTGCTTTCTCTTTAACCAGACTAAACCACATCAGCGCGTGGCAGGGTACAACTAGTTTTCATATAAAATTCTTCTTTGTGTCTACATGAATGTAAAATTTCTTTCATTATGAATTTAGAGTGTGATTTTTTAATGTTTATTGCAGACCCCAGCAGTTCTTCAGACTGGAGTACAAGCAGCATCTCAAGTATCTGACCAGCAAATAACATCTCAGAGGCAAGTTCCTCAACAGGCAACTGTTTCTGTTTCGGGAACAACTAATCTCAGTGCACAGCAAGCTCAGGCAGTCATTGCAAGTCTTGCACAGGCACAACAATTACAGGTTTTTGAACTAAATATTCAATTTTCATATTTTAATTTATCATGGCATGTGCAGATGTTTCGGTGTAGTGGTCTGTCTGGGGCAACCCTCCCCCCTCCCAAGCAAGCTTGGTACTCATTTATTGACCCACTAAAGCAGTCATGTTAAACTCATTTGATGTCAGGGGCAACATGGACTATTTTATATTAAGTTAAGGGCCGCATGTGTTTTCAATGTTCGAAAAATTAAAAAAGAATTTTAGAATGATTATATTCTTATTTATAAAACTTAATGTATTATATATTATACATACATAATCATTTAATATTTCCATTTATTTTTTAAGTATACATATGTTTTATATTGTTTTCTAAAAACAAAAATAAAAGTTATAATTCGAAATACAATTTAATATTTCTTTTAGAAGATTTTGACATTGTTTGTTTTCTTTCAACACAAGTCATCAAAACTTGTTTGAACATATTGAGCTAATGTAATTTTAAAAAAATGATGATAAATGTTTATCATTTAATCTGGACGTTTCAGAATTTTTCTTATTTTTCAATAAAGAAAACAGTTCCTCGCATAAATAAATGCTTCCAAACATTGTCATTCATTATACGCATAACAAACGATAACATTTAAAGAAAACGATCTACAGATGAATATGTATAAAAATCTAGAGTTTATCAACTTCCAAATATTTTTGCTTCAGCAAACGATCACAATAGATTTCAATTAATTCTATTTGTAATTTGCATCAACAATTTCAATATCGATAGATAGAGGTGGAGTTTAGAAATGAAATAGTGTAATTCAAAATTTTTTAAATTTAGAAAATATTCTATCGAATTCCATCTTGAACAGTTTAATTTGGTGAGAATATTATGTAAATTTAAATTTATGTGATTTAATCAATAGATTTTAAAAGCTTTCAAAGTGAGATGTTTTCTCTTTCTGTTTGTAATAATTTTTGCTCGAAAGTGTTCACATAGTCTTATAATAAAAGGATTTTTGCCTTAAAGCTTAAGTTTAGTTGACTTGGAAGATCAACTGAGAAATCCAGAGGTTTTCTCAGTTGATAATACTTCATCTTTTAAATCAGAATCTTTTTCTTCATTCATCTTTTAATTCAGCATCTTTTTCTTCATTCATCTTTTAATTAAGCATCTTTTTCTTCATTCATCTTTTAATTAAGCATCTTTTTCTTCATTCATCTTTTAATTCAGCATCTTTTTCTTCATTCATCTTTTAATTAAGCATCTTTTTCATTTTTTCTCATCTTTTAATTCAGTACATTCTAAATTTTTTTCTTTGCTTCCAAAAAAATATGATTTTATCCAGAAAATTAAAAAATCGTTTTAACACTTCATGACTTGAAATCCATTGAACTGTCGTATAATATGGTTGGCCGATAAATTCACACTCTACATCTTCCACAAATAAAGCAAATCGACGATGCTTAAGTCTACATGCTCAAATATAGTTTACAATTTTACTGACTACCTTAAAACATGTCCAATATATCTTAGTTCATGACCAGTAACAATACTTTCTATGAAATAGTACAAACCAACTTTTTCCCCCAAAAAACACTTTGGCTCAAAACTTCTTTAAATGCATCAAAAATATGTACTATGCATACATTATACATGACTCAACTCGACCATGATTCTCGACTATTTCGTCCCCTCTGCTGGTTACAGAATTTTGACATAAACTTACACTTTAAAATTGTGCTGGACATAATACCATTTTTTCTCGAATCTGAGCCGCTATCAACTCTAAACTGTACCCCAAATTCTCAACAATTTTTTGTGAAAAAGGAAAAATAGTGTAAAAGGGTATATCGATATCAAATTTTCGAAATTAAAATTAATTAAAAATGAGAACTAATAAGAAAGGAATAATTATTTATTTTATAACTATTATAAACTTTTAATTACATACATCTCCCCATATGCCATATTGCAACAAATTTCTTTCCCTTCGATTCTAAGCCGCGCCCGATTTTCAGTAGTATTTACATTGGGAAAAAGACGTGGCTTAGATTCGAGTAAACACAGAGATACCTCCGCTTTAATTAAGCATTCACAAATAAATTTTTCTTTTTAGTAAATGGTTTCAATCTGTGCTTGTGATTAAAAGTGATAATATATATAACTAGTTTTTACTGCATAGTTGTAATTCTACTAATTTAGGTGGCTGTGGTAGCCTAGCAGTCAAGGCAATGAACTCGAGTCTTACACACACATACAAGTGTTAGTTTTGTACCAATGAAGCCGATGCGCATGCCAAATATGTCAAGGCTAAAATGTCCTCCCATTGGTGTGGTGTGGAAGTTAGGAAAGGGGTTGCCAGTTCAGGTGTCGACCTCGTCACTTGACCATGGTCTGTCACCAAACGCCCTACAGTAGCTGAACAGTGTGGCATTAATATTCACTTTCACTCCCTCACTCAACAAATGTAGTGAATACCTTCTCCCCCCCCCCCATCTTTTAAGAGTTAATTTCAATTCCGACAACTCGTCTTCACAGTTTCGTAACATATTTGTCATTGTTTGTTTTGGGATTTGTGTCAGTACTTTTTAAAATTATATCCCTTAGCAACTGAATTACAGTTTTACATGTCAGGCACAATATTTTATTCTTGTTTTGGGCATAAAAATATTGCAGTTCCCATTTTTCTTGAAAATTATGATGTTCATCTTTTCTTACTCTGTTTTTGAAGTTTGATTATATTTTTATTAAATAACTTTTTAGTTTAATATGCATAAAAGCCAAAATTCACTTTGATTAACAAACGATTGAGTAAACACAGAACATTGTCTTGATCATCTTGGGGTATTTAAATTTTGAAAAAAAATATTTCAACTACTTCTGACATCACACTATTCGTCTCTCACTGATTGGACACTTCAAAGGGAAATAAAAGTAGCACACACCATGAATCGTAGTGGAATATATAATAAATAATATTCATGAATGCATTTAAGAATAGAAATTAATTTATTATAGTAAAATTAAATGAAAAGAAATTAATAAAATATTAAAAATTTTCATTTAAAGGCTAGTACTATAATTAAAAAGGATTCTTTTTGAAAACAACAATAGATAACAACTTAATATGTTGTAAACTTTTAAAATTTTACCAGAAATATGAATTTCAATATAAAAAAACCTATAAAAATTGATTTTATAAACTGCAATTAATTTTGAAAAATGTCTCCACGGGTTACAACCTATGTACTGGTGGGCCGCATGTGCCCCACGGGCTGTGGGTTTGACATGCCTGCACTGAAGGGATGAAAGGTTGAGCCAACCTTGCCCAGCGCGGAATTTGAACCCCGGACCTGTGGCATGGAAGCGCAATACTGTACCACGCAGCTACTGTGCTGTACACATATTTAATTTTATTAAAAACAACCACTTTCTTCATGTTGCTTCATTTTTTTTTTTTTGCAAAAGAGTGTATAAATGTACACTGGTGTGCGAAACAAGCAACAATGTAAACTTTAAACTGATAGCCATGAAATTGCATTAAAGAGGTTTTTGCGATCAGTACAATGAACACGCAATTCAGTAAAAAGGTGATGTATATGCAAATGTCAGGAACAAAACCTAGGTGACACAGCTCAAGACTACGATTACAAACGCAATTAAAGATGCTCACTGCAAGTACCAGTGAATTCTTTTATGAAATATGTCTTGAAGAAATCACCTGGACATACATGGAAGAATGTTTTGAAAGCTTGAGGAGTGGCGTAGTTTGGCCAATGTAGCTGAAGAGTTCGGAAGCACCAAAAGTGTCATTTTGCTTGCTTGAAAGCCTTTCAAGCCATAAGTACAGCTGTCAGAAAGGTTAATGGTGGCTGCCCTAGAAAAACAATTGCAGTGGATGACTACAGTGGTATATATTGTCCTGCAGGCAAAAAGAGCCCTATACCAGTCAGCAAGTGCCATTGCTCATCAACTGTGTACAGCAACAGGGTGAGAAGTGTCACGATTTACTGTGGCCAGATGCCTTCACAAAGGGGGCCTATTCATCTGCTGTACTGAATGCTGCATCCTCTTGTAAGTTAGCCATTGGCATCACCAAGTGGTTTGAGGAACAAAAAAACTGGAAATATCTTCAATGGAGTCGTGTCCTCTTTATAGATGAGAGTTGTTTCACAGTGCCACAAGCGATTTCTCAACCTCAGTTGATTTGGAGTGAGTTCGGGATGCAGTTTCATCCCAGTAACATCATGAATAGAGACCGCTACAGTGGTCATGGAGTTGTCTTCTAAGGAGGCATTATGCTGATCAGCTCCACATTTTCAACAGGTTTTGTAACTGGAGATTGCTATTGTAAGGAGGTGATTTTTCCTCATGTGTATCTGTTTTGAGGTGCTATTGGTTTTTATGGATGACAAGGCACAGCCACACCAAACTTCTGATGTTCAGCAGCTACTGGAATGAATTGTCCAACATTCTCCCCTGAATTAAATCCCTTAGAACATGTATGGGATGCTTTGGGGAGACACCTTAAGGCACAATTACATCCACCAGAAAACACCCAAAAACTGAAGGATGTTCTGATTGAGGAATGGGTATTGCCTCAAAAACCGTTGGACAATCTGGTGCTAAGTATGGAGAGACAGAACAAAGCAACCATTGCAGTAAGGGGAGGGCATATCCTAAAATAAGGAACATCTGCTTATCTTTCTTTTGGACAGAGAATCATGTATAACAATACTATAACCAATAAAGCCTTTTTGTTTGATTCCATACCATATACATTGTATTTATTTTGTGCAACTGTGTTTTCATCATCATTTTAACACAAAATGATGTCTAGATTGTTTAAATTTTTTTTTTTTTGTCTTAATTGTTGGATGAAGTTTTATATGCGACTCTTGACAAAATTTGCATTGTGAAGTGAATGTCTCTCTCTTCTTCTCCTACTCCTTATTTTTTTCAGATCTCTTTAAAAACCTATTTTTGATGTAATGATTTTTAAAAAAATGAAACATGTTTTTATTTATTTCCAATAACTGAATTTTATTTAAATAAACATGCTATTAAAATAGTATTAACAATTGTATTTAATTTTTTTTCTCACTAATGAGATAAATTTATTTTATTAGCAAGTACAGCTAAGCAAGGCCAACTTGCAATCAGGAACTGTAACATCAGTTTCTCTGGCAAAGTCTCTTACTAGTGGTATTATCAGTTCAGCGGGTACTCTAGCAAACCTTACAAAAGCCCTTGGACAAGCTGGGGTCACCTCCATTACCACACAGGATGCTGCACAGGTATTAAGTTTTATTATTATTATTTGAAGTTATTCTCCATTTTTAGTATGTCTAATTGCTTAAATTGCAGTATAATATATATATATATACTTTATCATAAAACCATTTTTATTACACTCATAAATACATTCAAGTAGTATGAGAGTTATAGGAAATGTCACATCCGGAGCAAAGAATTGTGTCTGTGTATTTGATATAGTAATTTTCTGGCTTATATGGCAAATGTATATATTAGCAAGGATGTCTTAAGACTCTTTGAGGCCCTGGGCCCCTATGCAAAAGTAGGCCCTACCTGAGATCTTTAAAAGTAGACAGTATATACATGCATTGTCAAATACTCGTTCAAATAGTAATTTGAAATAAATAATGCGCAGGACTCATAATCTCAAAACCTAGATACAAACTGGTTTGACCTATGGCCTCATTTCAACTAAATGAGTTGAATAATTGTTTATCATAATAGGCCAAGGCCCAGGCATAGATAATAATAGTCTTGCCGCTTTTGCCAGTTCACATATAGTTTGAAATTCCCTGTCTTTCGGAAAATGTGTATGGGAATAATATTTGACCACATTAAAATTATCCGGATCTTACTAAGACAAGGTCAAGAACAAAACGAGGGCCCAACCGAGAGCAAGGCTCTGGGCCCATGCCTTAAGTCGTTCCTGTATATTAGTGACATTCAAAAACTGGTTATACTTAAGCAAAGTAAACACTTTATTATAACAAATGATGCAACATACTTGTTCCGAATTATATCTCTACCTAATCACCAAGTTACTGTTTAATATTCGTCATTGAATACAACACTAATTATTCTGGGATCTGATGACAGAAATCTTCTTCTTGGTTATTGAGCCAGCATAGAAAAGCTGTTCATCATTTTGGCAAAACGGTTTCTTGCCAAATATTCTTTCAGTGTGTTAAGAATTGGAAATCCAAGATCAGGATTGCATGAGGTGTATTGTTGCTTACCTTGTTGATCTTCCTTGCTTTTCTAAATTGATCAGTATGTGTGGCTTTTTTGAACTGCTGGCATTGTGGATGACATTGCTTAATGTGAGCATGACACTCCAATAGTATTTTCACAGTGAATTTCTGTACATTTACTCCAAGATTAAATTTTTTTTACATCAAAATCATATTGTTTCATGAACTAACTTCAACATTTCCTGTTGACATACCATTTTGTTCACATCTTTGCAACTTAAATGAAAATGCCAGCTCAGCATAAAAAGTCATTGGATTCCCCTCTCTTCTGAGCCAGCTGTGGTCTTGTTCTAAAATGTTGTCATTTCTTAAAGGCTAATGGGATTTACTTTTTGAGTGATCTTTATTGTTAACAATGTTTGATTATCAGACATTTGTATTTATTACTTCTAAACAAAAATTAAAACTTGAAAATTAGTAAGAAACTATTTTAAATGAAAACAGAAAAAACTCAGAATGTTCTATTAATGAAATTTTTTAATGCTGAAAAGGAATCAGCATTTTTTTTTAAAAAAAAAGTCATGTTTTATTATCTTTTTAGAATGCTGCTATTGCCGCTGCCCTTAACAATGCCAACATCCGTAATCAGCGTTCTACTGCAGCTACTGTGGGTACAACTACTACAATGACTGTGCAAGAAATGGTTGTGGCTGCAGCAGCTTCTGGACAGGTTCGAGCAGTGACAACTGTTGCTGGTGGAATATCAACTGCCCCTGCTGTTGTTTCTGTTTCTAATCTGACTGCAGCTCAGTTGGCAGCATCACAGCGACTTTCTCCTGCTACCACTGTTGCCTCTGGTAAGATATTTTATCTAATAGGTTGTATTTTCTTGATATATTTCAGAATTTAAATAGAATATGAATGCATCATGTATAAGGAATGCAGTGTCTTTGATTTTCTTGTAATGACTGGTTAGATTTAAAATGCAATAGCTGAGTGGTGAAAAAATGCATGATCACATACACCATGATGACTGAGATGACATGTCACAATTCATTTCTGTCAAGTTCTGATACCATTAAAGAACTATCTTGCTTGAGGGCTGATGCACATCAAATCTGTCTGAACTCAAGGTTCCTACTTTGTTAGGGTATGGCAGTTTGGAAAGTGGGGTTATACATCTCAAGTCTTTCTAATCACTTGAACGTGTTTCAAGCTCCATTGCTTATAACCCTAGTGTTACTTTACAATTTAATGTTAATAAACAATCAATAGTAGGCCTTGTGTTGGGCCAAAAAAAGGCAAACGTTTCACATTCAACAAAAAAGAAAGAATTATGTCATACCATGTTATCTGCAAATTATGTTATTGTAGGTAATTGTATTAGGGTATTGGAATATAGTTTATCGCATACCCCTTCAAGAAAATCATTACTTTTGTTGTTATCTGTGATAAAATTCATCTTTTTGTTATGATACATTTTAAATTTACTCTTCTATTTATTTAAAAAATTAAATAAATAAAAAAAGAATCCATTGTCATATTATTTAAATGTACCCTGCTAGTTTGATATCACGGGGCATCGCACCAAGTTGTTGTTTATGCTCGCCAAGAGGGGCAATAACATTAAAATATGGTTATCTTCATATTTTTATCGTCTGGCAATGTGGTTGCCATGGAGATAATGTATAGAAATAATTTTTATTGGTTCTGTTCCCGCGGTAATCCTATTAATTTCAGGCGATTTTATTTCGATTTCTTTTACGATTTAACCATTTTCATTACAATCCCGAATCAAAATATATCTCAGTCTTCTGTTTTATTTAATGCTATTTTCGAATATGAATATTTCTAATATCATTGGTGAAAACTAGGATATTTTTTTTAAAAGAATGAGTGTTATATTTTTAATTATTTCTACAAATTGTTTATTTTCAATTTATTTTACTTTTTAAAAATGTTTTTTTTTTCCCGTTTCTTGTTCGATGAAATTCGTTGAAAAAATTTGCAGTTTTTGGAACATAGCAAGCTTTCAGTACTTTTTAGTTGCTATTCATTATCAATTTTAATATATATTATGTAACTATTCTATTAATAATGTAAAAGTACAATAATTATAATGTGTAATAATCATATAATATATGTTATTTGTAATAATTGTTATTTTATAAATATTATTACATGTGTTATTTATTTCTAAGTATTATGTTTATTTATTATTGTTATTTATGTACAATTATTCTTTCGTTGTTTTTTATAATTATGTTAAATGTATATATCTGTATATATATAAATGTATATATCTCTTATATCTGTATGATTCTTACATTACAATAGGATGATTATTCTTTTTTATAAAATCTATTAAATTATATTACGTGATTATTATTACTATTTAGTATTATATGAATATTAAATTAATAATTTCTATAATATTATATTACAAGATTATTGTATACTGCATATTACTATTAGTAAATATGATTTTTTTATAATATTGATATTAATTATTTTTGATCTTGGTTAGTCTCAATCTATTCCTAAATTCTTCATTTGAAATCGATTTTAATGTTTTTCAAAACAGTTCTTTAAAATTATTTTCCTGACTAGTCTTACCGCTAGGCCACCATCTTGAATTTCATTCCAACGGTATGCGCTGCTTGGCGTGATTCTTTATCACGCCAAATAGTGTTTGGCTCCGTGATATCAAACTAGTTCCAAATGTACTTTGATAAAAATAATTTTTTTAATGATTTAATAAAATATATTGTAATACATTTGAATATTATAACTAACTTTAAAATATGACAAATCAGGGGAGAGGATTATAGTTACAAAATTTGAGATTTTTCTATGTTTATCTATAGAGTTGTTATCACAAACTAATCCATAAAACTAAATATTTAAATTTAACACTCTTGCATTTTTATGTGTCTTATAAATTTTCTTGTTTTAGCTGCTGTGAGTCAATTGAATACTCAAGCTGTTAATCCACAAAGAAATATTGCTCATATTAGCCAGTTACAAGCAATCAGACAAAATGCTCTGATCCGTCACAGGGTATGTATATTTTACTGTAGTAAATTATAAGAATTTTTCATCATTAGAATGGTTTTTTTATTTGTGAGCAAATAATTACATATTGATAACTTTGGGCTGCCTAAAAGTTTTAAAACTAAGCTGTTTAATTTGATGAAGTTTGTGCTACCAATAAGTTGATACCGTAAAATCCGGCTTATAACATGCACAGGCATATATAACATGCACCTCCTTTTTTATAAAGAAACCAAAATATACGTGTGCAATGATGTTATCTTTTGAAAAAACAATATACCCTTTAAGTTCATAAGGTATGTTACTTCTTTTAAATCAGCAATATTTTGATGTATGTAGAAGTCTAAATTTTTTATGCTCGTCTCTTTTTCTTATTTTTAAGCTATCATTTTTATACCTGGCATATAACGTGCACCCATACGTTTCGATCTTATTTTTTGTCCTAAAAGTGCACGTTTTATGCTGAATTTTAAGGTATGTAATGAAAGGAAATAACAGAAACATTTTTCACTGAACAAAAGCTTTTCGGGATTTTTATATTTAAAATGAGGTGATACTTTTCAGATATGTGTAGTTTTAAAATTTTATTTTCTTGAAAGTTTTGCTTTATGTATGTTAAGGCACAAAAATTATAATTATTGCTGTAAGAAAATTATTTTTTCTCCTATAGTAATAAATCTTTACTGTAACTATATAATAATAATATACAGTCAAACCTCCATTTAATGAAGTTGCTAAATCCCCCAAAAAAGTTTGTTATATGAAAAATTTGTTAAATAGTGATTCATCTTTTAATATACTTAAGAAACCACATAAAGCCAATTTTTAACACTATAACAATAATAAAAACTTTACATTATTTAAAAAATAATTATTCAATTTTTGAAAATTAATATCCCAATTTATTATATATATCTTACCCATAAAAAAGAAATCTGCAAAGAGAACATGGGGAGGAAAAGCATTGTCCAAGAATACACTGTATTTTCAACTTTAAAAAACAATTTTTTTTCAAGATTAATGATATTTAATGACAATTCTAACTTAAAACCTTCAAGTAATTTTAAACACACATTATTTTGTAGCCAATAATTTTAAACTTATACTAACATATGTGTCCTTAAATTTTATTACTGATAAAATCTATTCATTCTACATGAGTTTTTTGTTTGAAAAATTACAGCAATTTCATTGCTCTAGGTGAGTTAAGCACCTGGTAAAACCAGTTCAAGGCCATTGATCTCCATAAAATGTACTAAAAGGGAGAATAATTTCAAAAAATGTCCTTAAATATTTTTAAAATAGGGAGAAAAAGAGTCAAATCACAAGAGAAAAAGTTTGTGGAATAGATAATTCACTTTGCTATTTGGAGGTAATTTTACAAAGAAAAGAGTTCTTGGTTTCATGAAAAAGTTCACAAAATAAAGGTTCGTTATATAGAGGTTTGACTGTATTTGAAACAATTAAATATAAAGATCATAATTTTGTTAAAGTTGTTGTATTTTGTAATTTATTAAATGATGAAGGAAATGTTTTTTTTTTTGAAATATATTACAATTTATTGAATTTGGCTTGTTCCCCCCCCCCCAAATAGCTGCCAAAAATAATTTATTTATCAATCAAAATACTTTTTTAATCTTTTTTCTCCCTATGGCACTTTTATACAGTAGGGAATAGTAATTGCTGATTAAATTGATCACAAACTTAACATATTTAGTCTAATTTACTTGCAAATTCATATCTATGTTTTCACAAAATAAATGTCTTTAAAAAAAATTCAATTCTTAATAGTATCATTCAATTCATTGGCTTTAATTTGTTTGTACACTTAATTTTCTAATATTTATTATAAAATCAAGTTTTTTCTTTATTTCTCTAATAAAATAAGTGTAAATATATGATCAATGTGTATTAATTGTTTGAAATAGAATGAACAAGCAGCCAAACAACAGCACCAACTGAAACGATTGCAAACTGTGCAACAACAGGCCTCTCAATCATCTACCAAAGTGGCCATTGGAACAGGTACCCTAACAGTTGCTGCTGCTCAGCAACGTGTGGCTCAACAGGTGAACATAAAGCAAAGTCGACCAATGACTGAGGCAGAGATGACTCAACTTATGAAACGACAGCAGTTGCAGAAGCAAGCTCAAGTCAATGTAATCATCTATTTTTGTTTAAAGAAACTTAATTCTTTCTTTTGTACCCAATTTTAACTTGTTGACCATATTCATTTATGTAAAAATTCTAGTGGCTTTTTGACTTTTGGTTCTGAAATAACTATTTGGCTAAGTGTTTTTAATTTGTTATAAAGTAGTCAAAATTAAAATACCTTTTTTTTTTCCAGAAAAGAACTTTTTGAAGCTTCAAATGTTAAATATTCCTTTTTTTATAAAAGTGTCTTCATTTGAGATAATTTTTCATTTTGATACATTTTTAAAGACTTAGGATGTTTTCTATTCTCTGTATGGATTGTTAAATGGTCAGTTTTTGAATATTTAATAAATGTTAACCATAAATAAAAAATTATTAAATCCATAAAGAAATATTTTTAAAAAATTTCCAATTGTCATAAGTGTTAAATTTAAATGTTTCCGGATTTTCTTTTTTTTAAATTAGTTTTTATATGTGTAATATTATGAAAATTTTATAATTTTCTTGCTTCAAAAGCTTTTTGCTTTAATGAAGGTTTTAAGTATAAAAAGAAAAATATTATTAAGCATTTTGAAGTCAAGGAAATTTTGTATTTTTTGTGCTCATTAAATGGATGTATGAAGTGACTAAAGTATTTATCTTTTTTAAATATCTTGCTAAAAATGCTGTGTAATTACATTTTATTATTATTTTAGTTGACCACAGCTCAGATTCTTGCACAAGCCCAGCTCCAAGTTCAACCACAACAGGTATCTATAACAGGAGGTACTGCTACTTTAGTTAAGACTGTTTCAGCTCCTCTAAGTGGCAATTCTTCCTTAGCCATTCCTGTCTCTGCTGTTACAGTGGGAGGTGTTAATATCAACGTTAACGTTCCTCAGGTATTACTGTTCATCCTAAATTTAACAAAACTGCATGAATCCAATATAATCCAACTCAAAAAATGAATATTTTGCTTGTATAAGTTCTGTCTACTTTATATTTGCCCTTTCTATCATTCTTTCTTTAAGATGATGTTTGTTATTTCAAAAGGTACACCATTGGACAGTACAATAATTAGTTATTTCAAAGCCATTAGAAAATAAAATCCATTTTCAAATAAATAATTTAGATGTTTTTTTAAATGACATCTTGACAGAAAAATGCTGACATTTTCTTTTTATTGAATAATTTTCATAAAATATTTAGTGGTGTTTATTTTCATAGAATTAATTTTAATATATGAAGCAGTTTTTTAAACAGAATTTTAGAAGTTTTATTTCTTATTCTTATGTTTTAAAGTATTCTGAAATTTATTTTTCTATTAATATAAGAATTTTAAAAAGTTCTATATTATTTATTTGAAAAATGCTAAATGTATTTTCTTATTTATATGTTAGGGTAAGGCAGGGACTATTCCAGCCAAGGGAACTGCCAGCCTAACAAGTCACCAAATTCGACAACTTCAGTTACAACAACAGATAATTAGTCAAGCACGTAAGGGCAAAATGACATCCAATTTGACACAACTGGCAAAGGTATTATGCAACTACATATTTTTTGATTTAATATATACATAGTCCAAAGATCTTCTAGCAACAAATAAAAATGTCAATTTTTAGTATCCAGATATATATTGTTATGCACTTTTAATTATTAGACAAAATTTCAGTTCTCATTTTTTCCAGCATCAATTTTTTCCCCTCCGTAATAAAAGTGAAAAATTTAATCATAATTTTAATAAAAAAGTGTTGCTGTTGTTACTTATGCCACCTGTCTAACATAGTCAGATCAAGGCCCACGAAATTCATCATGGCAACGGGTAGATCTACGCCTGTCGTTAGCATAAGCTTTGAGCCCCCATGAAGGTGACAGTACGATTTTGCTCGATACAACACGATAGATGGCGGCACCATTCGGACTAACTGATTTAACGAGCACAAAACATGTTAAATCAGCAATGGAAAAAATTCTGCTACTTCATTAAATGTCTTTTAGAAGGCATTTATTAACATACTGATAGCTCTTTTGACATCCTAGTTTTTGTTTAAAATTAAAAAGAATTTATACTACTATATTTTATTTGATAAAGATCAATTTACTGAACACAAAAATTTTCTGCTCTAGGTTCAAGGTAAAAGTACAGCTGCTACTTCTCTGTCTGGATCAATGAATGCAGTTCAAATTGTGCAGCGCAATCCACAAGTGGGCAGTACCCAGCAGGTGAAGGGATTGCCTACTGCGATGACTGTGCAGCAGATCCAACAGGCAATGAAGCAAGCAACGATGCCTCCAAATGTACCAGTGGTCAGTATCAATTTCTGAATATTGTTCATACAGGCCAAATAAGATCTGTTTTTTTTTACTACTAAATTTAATTAGGAAAAAGTTTCTAGCAGCCAAAAACAAGATACAGGTTAAGGAAAACTTCTTAACTACTAGAAGCAATTGTTCTAAGAACATCAAGATCAAACTAAATCAGTTTAATAAGAGATGAGCTCTTATTAAACTGATTTAGTTTGATCTTGATTTTCTTATAAATTATTCAGCTAACTGGTGCCAAATCTCCAGTAAGCTCATAGAAGTCTCAAAAGTGACCATAATAATTGCAGTAAACAAAATAAAACATCAACTTATAAATTTAACATCACTGAATTTAGAGACAAAAGTTAATTGTTGAAAACTGTGTCGCATGATTACGCTGTCATTTGTTTACTACTATCGCAGTTTCACATTGTACTTTTAAAAATGTCTCATTTTGCTGAAAAGGTTGCTCGATCAATAAATGAAAGGATGATTGAGAAAAAAAATCGCATTTTTTCATATACCAGTGCAAAATATGAGTGTTTTGAAAGCATGTTGAAATGTGAGGATTACATACCATCTCCTCGCTGTTTATTATGTATACAATTACTTTGAAGAATATTTTCAATAAGCTTTATTCTCACTATTTTTGTCTTCACAAAAGAAACCTCTTCAAAAAGGATTTTGGACAGGTGTAGACTTTCACAAGCATGTAAATACTTCAAAGCAAATTTTTGTTTATTTTAAATAAAATTATTTAGAGAACATACATAAGAAAGTAAAATATATTAGTTAACTTAAGCAAATTTTTGTTTATTTTAAATGAAATTATATTGAGAACATATAATGTTTAATTAACTTAAGTTTTACTTATTTTACACATCTTCAGAGCAGTAACAGAGGTACTTAAGTATTTAATTATCTAAAATTAGAACTCAAGAATCTGATATGTAACCATACATGTCATATCAAAAACAAGTTGTTGTTTTTTTTAACTTATTTTACTTTATAATTTTACAATATTACTGGGGAAAAGAAAGAAAGAAAAATTTGAGAAGCATTTACTACAAAAATGGAAAAATATCTTAATTTACTACAGCTTCATTAATGTTTATACTAAATGATGAATCAAGTACCTTTTTCAAACATTAGAAATCAAAATGATCATTTACCATTTGTAAAATTACACGTAAAAAAATTGTGCAGCATTTTGAAAGTCTTTATTCGCTGCACTATTTCAGGCTAAAGATATAATTTATGAAGAATTGAATTACAAATATGGTAAAAAATTAAGGCATTAAAAGTTTTAAAATTAAAATGTGTATAATAGAATAAATTTGTGTCTATATATTGAAAATAAGTCTTGTTGATGTAATAATGATTTTAATCTTTATTAATATATTTTCAAACAGTAAATTTCAGAGAGAATTCTGTATCTTTTTTTTCTGATATTGTTTTATCTTTCATTTTTTTTTTAAAGTATAAATATAATTATATGTAAAGGGATACTTTTCATTCATATTAGTGATAAAATAACATAGAGAGAGAGAGTACATTTCTCCAAATAAGTTTTAAGTTTGCAAGAAATTGAACTGGAGTATTTAATGTTAAACATAAATACCTGGTCAAGAGACATAACTAGTAGAAATTGTGAATGGAAATTTTATGTAACTATTCATTTATATATATATATACAGGGTGTCCAGCCTTAATGTGACCCAATAGCTAATTTAGCCCAGTCATCTTAGTCAAAAAAAAAAGGGTCAACTGCGGAATTATTTTGTCACTCTAAATGTTGTCTCATAAAATCTCATGTCCGCGTCTTAAGATATTCAAGATCAAAGGTCAAGAAACTCGTTTTTTGCAAAAATCTCGTTTCCTATAGCTTTAAAATTTATTTTAAATATTATAGAGAATAAAGTTTTCTATAACTTTAATTGAAACATTTTTTTGTACATCAAACCATTTTTGGGATAGAGGGCGCTGCACATGCAACGCTTAGCTATCTACAGCATAACGCAAGGTCAACCGTTAGTCACATGATATAACACGCTGTATAAAGTCTATAAACCTTAAATATATAGTTACAAATATGTGGCATTTTTTATTAATTATTACATTACATTTGTCAATAGTTTTCATTAATCAAGTATATTTTTTAATAACCCTTATCTGTTCGAAGAATATTTCCTCATTTCCAGGTGGAATGATTTTCTCGAACAGCTCACTAAATATAATAAGGATTTTTCTACTTCTCAGGTTATGTTTCTTCCTTTTATTGACCCTCCTGCCAGTAACGTAGATGCAATTTATACTACTTTACATTGTGCTGCAAATATTGCCAAATTACATGGCCATAAAACGTGTTTAATTACTTTTGATCAAACTCTCTACTCTAAAGCTCGTGAAATAGTTGCTGCATCAGATGCTAACTCAGAATTTTGTAAGATAGTTGTTAAATTAGGAGGATTTCATATGCTCATGCCCTTTCTTGGATTCATAGAATATATAATGGACGGAAATGGACTTAAAGAAGCTCTAGGTAAAATCTATGCTAAAAATTTCAGTCGATAAAATGTCGAATGGTCACGCTTATTCAAGAAGTATCAGAGGTCATACATTATTACAACTTGAATGATCAATGATGATCTTCGAGGACTTGAAGATTGTGTGTTAAATGAGTTAACTGAACAAATCAATTGCCAAAATGTTTCCTATGAAGGTGTTGAAGAGTGTGTAGGTAACTCAAACTTATTTATTGGTCCATTTCAGAATAAACTGAATGAATTAAAAGCTCGATGTCCTACAGCACAATTATGGGAACAATATTTCGAAATCGTATCAATAGCACTTGACTTCATTCGTGCTGAAAGACTGGGACTTTTCAAAGAACATCTTAATGCTGCTGTATTTTCATGCTAGTAGTCATTTTTTTGTATGCGACGTCTGCACATTTATATCTTCAAGATATGATCGATTTTTAAAATACAATGGATGGACAGACTTTTAAGAACTTTAAAAATGGATTCTTCACCGTGAAACAAACAGAGAAATTTAATTCTGGTACATGGACAGATATGTTTATCGAACAAAGTCTAATGAAATCTATGAAGACAGAAGGGGTAGTATCTCGCGGTCGAAGTACGCAAGAAAGTGTTTTATGTAAATTGGCGTTTGCTATGTACGCTACAAATACAATTTGCGAGGAGATGGTGAAGTCTTATACCATTTCTTTAAACTGAACAGCATGTTAATGCTAAGGATTCAAAAGAGGTAATACTGATGTAAGTAAACTAGTTGAATTGTTTACACTTCATAATCCCATTCTAAATATGCAACAATTGGTATCTTTAGTTTCTGTAATAGTTGGAAATGATCAAATTAATTGGCACAAAGCCTATGAAATCAGATTAGAATCAATGGTAAAGATAACTGGTTTAAAATTTAATGAAATAAAGTTAAAACAATCCAATAAGGTTTTATCGCTTTCGATTGTCAAAATTAACGGTTGTAGAGTTTCAATTGATTTATTGCTACTCTTTCAAAGGATAATTGAAAGCAAACAGTTTGAATGTAATGTTCAAGAATATCTTTAATATGAACTAAGTCCATATCCATCTCCTTTATTTGATAATTATGGCATGAGAAAAACCACGAAAGCAACATTATATGACAATATGACTTCTGTCGATTTCGACGAAAATAATGTAACATACATTATCGATGGTGGGTTTCTTCTGCATTGCGCAGTATGGAGTAAAGACGATACTTTTTCAATAATTTTAGATAAATAAGTAAAATATTTACAAAAACATTATGGTTCTGAAATTGTAGTTGTATTTGATGGATACTCAAGACTATAGCAAAAACATACAAGCAATGGAACAACTAAGAAGAACTGCTGCTTTATCAAAATCGAATGATGTTTGTTTTGACGAAACAATAATAGTATCACTAAGCCAAGAGAAATTTTTATCAAATCGATGTAATAAAAACAATTTTATTAACATGTTGATTGGGATATTAGAATCTGTTGATATCACGATAAAACAGGCCAAAGATGATGCAGATGTTCTTATCATAGAAACAGCTATTGGAGAATCGGAACATCACAGGACTGCCGTCGTAGTAGTAGAAGATATTGATTTACTTGTCATTTTAATTGGACGTACTCAAGCACATCAAAAAGAATTGTTCTTTAAAAAAGTTGGCAAAGGGAATGTTAAAACTCAAATATACTCTTCCAAAAGTTTTGATAAATATCCTCATTGTAAAAAGCACATTTTGTTTCTGCACTCATTTAGTGGCTGTGATACAACATCTGCATTTTTTAAAAAAGGAAAAAACTTTCATTAGAGTATTAGAGAATCTTCCGAACTTGGATCAACTAGCTCAAGTATTCCAAGAAGAAAACTGTCCTGTACAAACAGTTTTGATAATCTACGATATACTTAATTCATCAAGTCAACAAACCCGTGTAGTTATCCAATCTTCCACCAACAAGTGCAGCGGCTCAGCAACATATTAGCTGTGTATATTATCAAGTTCAAACTTGGCTAGGGAACGATTTAGAACCCCAGGAATGGGGTTGGATTCTGCGGAATGAATTCTTGGAACCGATTACGACAATATTACCGCCTGCTCCAGGTGAATTACTCAACACCATATTTTGCAACTGCAAAAATGGTAGTGGTTCACGCTGTGGATGTAGGAAATCAAGGTCGCAACATTCTTCAGCTTGTGGCCAGTGTAATGGGCAAGCTTGCTTCAATGCTTCATGATACGAGAGCGATCTCGATGAAGATTGTACTTTTGATTCCGAAATCCTTCAAGATTTGGAGAAAAATATCCTTGACAACGAAAATAATGAGAATGAATTGCAAAATTTTCGAGTGATCGAAAGACAATGGGAAAAATAAGAGGTAAAAAATTAACATTCATGTTCATCTTATAATTAAAATTTTTGTAAAACTTCTTTACATCCGAATTTCAATTGTAATAATTACGATAATTGTAATAATTGTATAAAACGATATATTTTTTTTAAGTAAAAATATAATTAAAAAATACTTTAAGCATATCTGTCAACAACTTTTGAACTACACGAACAGTGTAGTTCAAAAGTTAGTTATAAAAGAAACATATACTTGTTTAGTGAAATCTATTACTAAATGTAAAATAATAATTAATAAAAAAGCCAAATGTTCATAACTATGTATATTTTTAAGGTTAATAGACTATATACAGCGTATTATATCATGTGACTAATGGTCGACCTTGCATTCTGCTGTAGATAACTAAGCGTTCAGCGCCCTCTATCCCAAAAACGGTTTGATGTATAGAAAATTGTTTCAATTGAAGTTATAGAAAATTTTATTCTCTACAATATTTATAATAAATATAAATAACATTAAATCCATAAGAAACGAAATATTTGCAAAAAACCGAATTTTTTACCTTGAATATCTTAAGACACGGACACGAGATTTTATGAGACTTTTGAGACAACTTTTAGAATGCCAAAATAAAGGTATATACGAGTTTTCAGCTTATTATCTCTCATTCCGCAGCGAAACCCTAATATGACTGGACTAATTCCTGAACCGTTCGGTTTAGATATGCACTTTCAATTTGAAAAATGTTGCAATTGCTTACAGTCGTATTCTAATATTACGAATTCTAGTATGGGAGAACGAGATGTATACAAATGAAGAATACTGCGAAATGGTACTGTTTTATGGCCAGTATCCTGTATTGTTTTGCTGCTATTTGTTAAAAGAAGCCGATTTAATCTTTTTGGTACAAGTTGTATTTCTTTAATTTTTATTGTTAGCCATACAGCAATACAAATTGATACTACGATGTTTTTCTTTTGCTCTTTCTGCAGATAGTGGATTACTTGTTCTCTAAACTCACTTTATATACGACCCCCTTTTCTGAGCAACTCGGATGCTTCAAATTTATGTAGGCATAACTCAGTCAGTTTTTATCGTAATAAAATGAAACTTTTTGTGTTTACTTTGTTTTTGTGTACTGCATCTTTTCCTGAATACAAGTGATAGGACCTGGGGACCGTATAAAAATTAATTCTCCTAATTTTTTTCTAAATGGCTTTTTTGGTTCGAAAAGCATGTAAAAGCATTCGTTACCCGTTTTAAAACATTTTTTAAACTGAAAGTGCATATCTAAACCAAACGGTTCGGGAATTAACTATTGGGTCACATTAAGGCTAGACGCCCTGTATATATATATATTGTGTTGAATTTTTTCTATCTTATTTGCAATCCTTATATTGTAAAAATAAAATGAATTTTCATCAATAGATAAATATTATGGAAAAATATAATGGATATTGTTTATCAATAAGAGATAAACAATAGCTTAAAGAAGTAAATTTAAAAAAAAAATTTTACAAGTTTAACTTGTATTTTGGAGTCATCTACTGTTTATAGATAAATCATACTATTTTTTATAAATTATATGTAATTCAATAAGAAGAAAAATATATTTAAGACTTAAAGATAATTAAATTGAATTTCTGATAATTATTGCACCTTTTCTGATGAAACATTCCCTTAATATTGTATAATAATTTTTAAAAAGTAGATCAACATGTTAAAGGCACTTTATACAAAGACAATTTTAAAAAATGTATTCAGTTTGTCATAAAAAATTGTAATGCAAACTTTTGATATAATTCATATTAGCTATAATAACATTAACTTGTGATCCAAGTGTCGCATACTGATCCATTATATTTAGTAACCCAGATATAAAAGTGCAATTTCCAATAGAAAACTATTCAGTTCTGCAAAACATTGTAAACATTTTTGCAATTTCTTTTTCGATGCTTAATATAACAAGGGCATCTAAGCATTCTGTACACATGCATGACTGAAGGTAACTCTTGATTAATTTTAATGTGCTTAAAGAGCATTTGCTATAGTGACTGCAATGTAGAGAAAAGTATTAAAACAGTTAACACATTTAGAAATAACTCATTATAATCATTTAGTTAATTATTAGACCTGATTATGTACTTTATATGTAATTAAATAACTCATAATAATGGATAATCACATTACAATGAATATATCCTGAAAATTATATATTAATATGAATCATTTGTTTAACTAAAAAATTAAATAGTATTTTATTACTTTAGACAATCATTTCTAAAAAAAATTCCAAACATTTTTAAAGAACAATTACTAAGTGATAGGACCTGGGGACCATATAAAAATTAATTTTTGTAAGTTTTTTCTAAATGGGTTTTTTGGTTTGAAAAGCACGTAAAAACATGCTTTACCTTTTTTAAACATTTTTCAAATTGGAAGTGCAGATCTAAACCGAACGGTTCGGGAATCAGCTATTGGGTCACATTAAGGCTAGACACCCTGTATATAAAGTATTTATATGCAATACATTGTAAAAATATAATTCATTTTCATCCAGTAACTGTTCCATAGTAAAATAAAATATTCATTCAAATTTTAAGTGTAGGTAGGCAAACTTGATGTAAATATAAAGTTAAAAAAATTAATTTTCATCACAGGATAAATGCCATATCAACTCTAATATTTTATGTACAAAATGGGGGGGGGGGGTGATGGAAAAAATACACTTTCACCAAAAGATAATTATCTACATTTATCTAAAACTTTCATATTACCTAATATTCTATATACACAGGCTTCAAGAAACAAACGTTTTTGCAAGTTTAACATGTATTTCAAAAAAATAAGATAACAACAAATCATCAAATTAAATTAGATCATTTCTAAAAATTGTTGCCTTTTGCAATGGTATCATTCCCCTTAAGAATACTTTATTTTAATTTAAAGAAAGAAATGACATTAGTTTTTAACAGTAAACAATAATTATTAATAATTTAGAAATCAATAATTTGTGAAATGTAAAAATCAAAGAAAAATTTATTTAATTTTTGTAAGCATTCCTTTCACAAATTATCATCAAATTGTTTTACTTCAGAATAAATATTTTCTCTTGACTTTGAATTATGAATTAAAATTATAAACAGACATTTTTTTATATTATATACACTTAACTGACACTGTATTTGATAATAAGAGTGAGTTCTTTTTAAGGAAATGATACAATTGTTATTCGATAGTCAAACAGTTTGAAGTTTTTTAAAAGAAGTTGTATTGATCCTATATACTGTAAGCCATTCTTGCACAAAAATATATAATTAATAACTACTAAATTAAGAATTAAAATAACTAATAGCTGTGTACCAGGTGCTAGGATCCAACCTAAATAAATATACCAGCTATAATACCAAATAAATATACAGCTATTTGAAGCAGACGAATACCTAATTAGATAAATAAATTAGAATAAAACAAAAATTATATCAAAGAGTTGAGAGTTTTTCCTAACAAATATATACACTAGAATAATGCATAAAATACAATGATATCATATATTTTAATTAGATAAAATTAAAGCACAAGAATGTCAACAACTTACGTATACCTTCTAACACAGTACTAAATAACACGTGCAAATGTTACCACGCGATTCCCCGCTTGGTGTCATTCAGGCGTGAATTTCCTCCGTAAGGCAAGTCTACCTTCATTAGGGTTTCCCTGTTTTTGATGTTGTATATACTTTTTAAAAAATTGGTGAGTACTAATTTTAGTGTAAAGCAGTACTTTTTAGTAAAATTTTAGATTTTTAGGATCCCCCCCCCTTCCCCTGAAAAAAAATTTCCCTATTATAATATTTTATTGATGTTAAACAGAGTCTGGCTTTTTTTCTTCTTTTTTTTTTCAGAATTATAAGCATCTTTAAATGGTTATTGATTGTATGATGCATGCAAGAGAGATTCATTTGATCAAGTTTTTAAAAATATATTAAAAGAAAATATTACTGTCTAGATGGTAGAAAAGTGAATATTATTGAAAAAATGTTTCACTGAATTTAAAAGCTCGTCAAAACTTCAGAGTTTAATATAATAGCTTAAAAATTAGCAAAAAATAATTAAATAGGAAAATATTCCGTTTCTATATTGATATTAAGCTGGAGAAAATTTTAAATGCTTTATTCTTTTAAATTTGCATATTTCAGGTCGTGACTGCAACCCCTAGCCTTCCAAGTATCCCACAACAACATACGACAGTTGCCCTTAGAGGGGAACCTGGTGTTGCAGGCTCTGTGAAGGCACAAACAACGACTCTACCTTCTACCACTTTAACAACCAGTGGTGTTCTTAAGGGATCACCAGCTGTTGTTGTGGGACAACAACAGACAGCATCTATTATCCAACAAGTTGCTGCATCTCAGTCAGGACTGACTTCTCAAGCTGTCACTCTAGCAGTTCGTGCTGCACAAGGTCAACAGCCACAGGTTCAGATACAGGTTCAGCCTCAATCACAAGTAGTCTCGGCTGCACTTCAATCGACCCAGAACCGAATCCAGCAACAGAATGTGGCACAAGTATCAAGTATACTGTCACCCACAGCAACTATAGTGCAGCAGGTTGCGGCTGATTCTGCTGTACCTTCTTCAACCCATGTTGTTATGCATACTGTAGCAACATGTAGCTCAACGCCATCTCTTTCACTTTCTGCATCATTGTCCTCTCAGTCAGGACCAACAACAGCCCAAGTCGTTCAAGCAGCCATACAAGCTGCACGGCAACAGCAGCAAGCAGCTGCAGCACAACAGAAAGCATCCCCTTATACTATGAGGCTTAGAAATCCTCCAAAGTAGAGCCCCACAACTGGTGTTCTTAGAATTTCTTCTTTGAAAGTGCATTGGGAATAGCCCCAAACCTATTACAAATTTTGTCACGGGTAATGAAATTTTGTGGTGTGTAATTATTTATTGCTCATTACAATTTGTTTCTATTCATATAAAACGAATTATTTAAAAATTAATCTTTATTTTAATTTGACAACTTAAGATGAAAGGGAGACATACCTCTTTGTAAAACATCAAAGTTTTGCCCAATTTTAATTTATATTTTCCCCTTTTCTTAAATTTTTTTTAATCTTAATTTGGCTGTGAAATAAATGTCTCCTGCTGTAGTTGTAAATAAAAAGGAAAATATAATTCATTTTATAAATTCATCATTTAGAAAGTTCTCTGTGTATAAAGTGCTTATCATTAATTGTAATTGTCGTCCAAGTGAAAATAAATTTGTGTCGCCTTAAAAATTGTACAGCTCAGAAATTAAAAACATTGTTATTAATTTGTGTTTTTATTTGAATTAAGTTAGACTTTACATTTGCATAAAAAGAGAATTTAACAATCAGATACTAACTGCGTAGCCCAGTATTGTATGGGTTATCTCGATTAATGCAGAGCATTTGTGATAACTGGGAGAGCTTGATTTTGAAGAATTTGAATGCTAGTCTGTGTATGAAATTAAGTTATAGTACCTTAGAAAGTACAGAAAATAAGTTGTCATCTTGTGCAGAAGTTATTAAAATTAATTCTGAATTTTTTATATGAATTGCCAGAGAGATTTGATGTTATATCTTGAGATAAAAAGAAAAATAATGCTTTCAGATGTACCAACCTCTTTTCTTCATTCAAGGAACAGCACTATTTTTAAAAAGATATTCTGCTACACAGTTACAGATATAAATAAACAAAATATTACTTGAGTTGAATTCCATTTTTTGTGATTCATTTATACATTCGAGTTCACCATTTTCTGTGTCAGAGAAAATATTACAGAACTAAAAAAATTTGTGGATGGATGAAGGTTAGGTGGCATGTTCGGTTTGTTGCTGGCCTTCTGCACCCAAAGTTGTGGATTTTCGTGATACAGAAAATCGACAGCGGTCATGTTGTGTGATTATATGACATGTAAAAGATCCCTAGAGTGCCTGTTTGGCTTGGGTGCTCTCAGCAAATATTAATCCTAGTACAGGTTTGCATCGTCAAAGCCCAGGTGCCTCTCTCTAGGGAGAAAACTGTGCATCAAAATTATCTGCGGAGATTGCTATCCGCCTACATGGTGTCACACTAAAAATAGATACCTACTTCAGGAGAATGTACTAGGTCTGTAATGGGAAAATCCAATCTGCAATCCATTAGAAATTTAAGAAAAAAACGCTTTGACCTATGGTAATTTTTAACCTCCAAAGATGTATAAAAATTATATAAAATGTAAATTTTTTTTTCAATCCAGAATTCTAAAAAAAAGTTTATTATTTTCCATTCAATAATGATACAGCCTAATACATGGAAAAAAGGTTTCATGCTCTTATATTGAAAAACTGTAAAAAAACAAAAAAAAGTTTTTGGAATTTTTAAAATTAACGTGTCAAAGAGAGTAAAGCATGCACTTTTAATTTCATACTGTAGTATTTTTGTTAAAAAATATTCTTTGTTTATATGATATATTGTTAGAGAGATCCCTACCCACATCAATTTCATGTTTTTATCCAATACCAATTATTTCTGGAAGGTTTATCGAAGTAAAAAGACTTAAGTGTTTATTTTTTTGTGAGTGATATAGTAAGCTGGAGCTACAGATTAATTTACTGTTGATAACAATTCCATAGTACTCGATGCAGTTTGACATTTTATTCATTAATTTCAATTACCAACAGCATATGTTAAAGTTATAGTTAACCCCATTTAGAATATGCCAATGGTTTTTATAATAATGTTAATTTATTCAAATGTACAGAAAAAATATCGAACAAAAATACAGAAAACACAACTAACCCTAAAATTGTTTATAAAGTTCATATGATGCATGAAGAACAAAAATACTGTCTTCTCATTTTCATTATACTTATCTTTTATTCCAAGATTATTGTTTTAAAATCATGGCAACAGCTCATAATTAATAGTTTTTGTAATATTAAAATTCCATCGATTTCTAAATCATACTAAGCTGAGTAATATTACATTAACGAAATCAGTGGCACAACAGCCTATGAGGGCTAAGGCCTAACTGTGCTCAAATCAGTATGCGTGACCTTGGGCCCTCAGGTGCATGATCAGATGTTTTAAACAAGTGGTCAGTCTGATGCGAAGCCCTCAGTGTTAAGTTCCTAAGCGAGCTTGATACTCATTTATAAACCCACTGAAGGGCTGAGTCGACCTTGCCCCTCCATAGGTTTGAACCTCGGACCTGTGGTGTGGAAGTGGGATGCACTACTATTACTCTGCCGCTGGGCTTCAGTATTATATTACAAAGGTATTAATTTCCCCTCAAGAAGCCCATAAAAATAGCAATATTAAATGAAAAGAAAACAACTTTCACTGTAGAGAAAAAGAATTTAAACAACATTTACTGTATTTTATTCAAACTCTAGGATGTGAAATTAAATGAATTTCAAAGATAAAAAAATAACACTTATCACTAGTGCATTGTGAACGTTTTAATAAAGAGAACAAAATATACAAGAATTTTTACTGCTTTGTATCATCAGATTTTGTAATGAACAGTAGGTAAATATCAAATTTTTGTTCACAATAAAAATGATTACTGTATTAATTAAGGCACACATTTGTAATATGTAAAAAAATTTCCATGCTAAAAAAATTCAAAATTGATAAACAAGACATAAAACATTTATTTCTGTACAAAATAGACAATTATTCAGTCTTTCACAAATATATATGCATAAAAATTGTTAGCCAAATTTATAAATTACTATCACATTAAAACTGAAATAAATAAACGACAGATATGTTGGAAAATGATGAATATAAAGATGCTTTGAGACAGGTTTGATTTAACCTTAAGAATGGATTCCTAAGACACATTTGATTTAAAAAAAGAAAAGAAACATTTGATTTAAAATCCATCTGCAGAACCCCCTTTGCGATAGTCCACATTGGTTTTGATTTTTCCACCTTCCTTGGCAATTCCAAGGAAAACGTTGGCCTGTGTCTCAGGCTGGACAGAGTGACCATAGCCACGAAGCTTATCCAAATAGATCTAATAAAGAAAAGTGTATAATGCTTATCCCTGATTTACCTTTATGCAATACATTTTAAGATTTTTATGCATCGAATATTGTTTTGCAAACAATATTTCATTCTGTTTTAACTAAATTACTATTTAAAACTGTTTCTTAATGAAACATTTTCATAGAAATTAATCTATTATAAATTATTATTTTTTAATGCCTATTTTATGTACAAGATCATTTTTAAATTAATATAATATACAAATTCTAAAATTTTTAAACTATAATCAAAATATTTACATAGTACATCCAAAATAAATTTTAGAAAATTGTAGATTTCAAAATACATAAGAACATATATTTTCATTTAGATTTAGTTATTTTTTTTTGCACAACAGAATCCAAGAAAATGAACTAGTTGGTTATAAGACTTTTTCCATATGGATTGGAAAAAATATATAATGTTGAAAATTGCTTAAGAAAATTTAAATGAAAAGCATGAAATAAATAAATCAGCGAATATAAGGATATAAAAATATTAACAGAAATATGAATTTTAATTAAAAAAATTATAATCTTTTTAAAAAATTAATTATTTTAAAGAATGATTACTTAATTTTGATTATTTAAAAAATAAAAATATATGAGTACATATTCAATAGGAAATTTTTTTTCTCTCACCATTGGAAATTTGTCTTCATATTCAATGTAATTTGGAAACAATTGGTGATGGATGCGTGGTGCATCTGTCGCTTTTTTCACATCTTCTCCCAACCACAATGTGCGAATGATACCCTTTAATAAATGTACAGTTTAATTTTAAAAATGCGTCAATGCATAAATTTATTTAAAGCTTTTTAAATATGAAAAAATAGATTTTGCTTGGTGTATTGCTATCAAATAATGAAAATCATAAATAATTTATCATATAATAAATCAATCATTTATCATTCATATATAGCTGAAGAATAGAATGTCATTGCAAAGTCCCATGACTGTGTAGTTTGCATATGAAATCAGTTAATTTAGGCATACCACACGTTTCCATAAATATGCAAAAAGTAATTTTAAATATTAAATTAACTATCACTCTATCCATTTTTCTCTTTTGTTTGTATTAACAGATTTTCTCAAGTATTTTCCTCTATCAATAGCATCTTGATTTGTTTATTAGCATTGTACGTCAAAGCTGCACTCGAGCTATTGGTGGCAAACCTTATAATTTTGGACTATGAACAGGTGACATCTTTTTCTGCAAACTCCATGTCTTGATTTTATGTACATTAGTCCTATGCAGCAGGGCTCACGACTTGACAGAAATAATGCTGGCCACAATATCTTATTTGGATTTGGAATGTGGAGAATTTTTTTTCTTTCAATTCCTACTATTAGTTCACAATTTCCCTATATATATATATATCTTGTTCAAATTTTCAATCATTAATAAAATATTTTCTATTCCTCTATTCCAAGTTCAAATACATTTTTTAAGCTTGTAGTGGATGACACTTGATGTTAATACAGTTTTTAAAATATTAATTCATTAATGAATTAATATTTGAAAAACTGTAGTAACATCAAGGACTGTTATTGACTATTATTTTTGTTTGTAATTATTTATTCATTAAATTTAATTAATGAATAAATAATTACAAACAAAAATAATAGTCCAACACCATATATAAAAAAGAAAATTGCTCATAGTGCCCATGTAGCGCAATGGATAGTACGTTGGACTTTTAATCTAAAGGCTATGGGTTCGAATCCTACCTGGGACGGCCTCATTTCTGAGAATGTGATTCAGGAATGAATAAATAGTAACAAACAAAAATAATAGTCCAACACCATATATAGAAAGGAAAATGAAAAATCACTTTCTATTTTGACACTCAATGTTGCGATTCTGTCATATGTATATAATATTTATATTAATTGTAATTATTTAATAAAAAGAAACGAAACTAAAATTTTTCTTTGATGACCTAAGTAAGAATCGACCTTAAAATTTTTTTATATTACTTGTTTTCTGTGAGTATGAGTTTATTATCAAAATAAATTGTTAACAATTGATTTGCTCTGCTCTGACCTATGTTTATGCTTGAATTTCACAATCAGAATGGAAGTGTTATTAAATGATGGATTCTACCACTAAATTATTTGATTGTTTCTTGTTTTTTAAAATCTTAAAAGATTTGTTTAAAAATATATTGGTGTTCTCTAAATTCTTGTCAGGGAGGGCAGATTAAATATGTTAATGAGTATTTAGATCAATTTTCTTTTTTTATATGAGGACTAGCTTTTACCCGCGGCTCCGGTCGCGTTGATGTCTTTAAATAACTGTCAAAGTCGTTATTATTATCATTAGAAAGTAAATAATATAATATGGTAATTTTTTATTGCTTGACTGGAACCAATAAAATTTAAAAATTCTAAAATTGAGCTTAGTTTAACAAAACTGAAGAAGTAATTTATTATAATAATTACAACACAAATTCAATAACTTAAACTATTCATATTTTTAAAAATCGAAAGAATCTACGTTTAATATATAATTCCTCTTTAAAAGAGCTCCAAACAGAAAATTATTCTAAGATGCTACTGTATACCATATTATATGTTCTTCCGTCAGTTGCAAATATATGAAGATATTGGACATACCGATCAGACTACATATAGTTGGCCATGAGAAAAACATTGCTTTTCCAAATGCACCCTTGCTACCTGAAATGTTAGCTTTGTCAATAGCAACAGTAAAACTGGAAATTGAACTCATTTGAATTGAAACGGTAGGTCAGTAGGGATACTTGGAATTCGAGGTATGATAACACTATCCCTTTTCATGACAAATGTTCAAATATTGGCACCAAGTATATTCTGCATCAGTTTTATTATCCAAAGCCTCGTTCCTTTACGTAGTCGAGGAGCATCGAAATTTTGCATAACTGGTAATTTAGTTTTAATTGAAGTTTATGTGAGGGTATACCCAAAAGTTCAAGTGAATTTAAGAACTCCGTGGGATATCAAGTACTTTTTTCTTTATCCATGATTATATTCATTGATAAATATTTCTTCAATTCTTCCCCCTCCCGTCGTCTAAATTTTCAATGTTGATTTTATGGATGTTCATTGCTAGGTGCCAAATTTGATCTTGCTCGCAACCACTGATCCCAATTTAAATTTTGTTGCAAGCCCGGGTAAATTTAAGCAATAAGATTTACATCATTTTCTTCTACGTTACAAAATTATCTGAAAGTAAAATATAATCTCCAGCATTTGCATCCGAACATCCATAACCGATTTTCAATTGCGTCTGGGCATAATGTTCCGAATCTACGTCATTATGACGATGCACTCATATTCGTTTTCAGACTGAATTGTTCAACTTTTGCCCATAAGCTTGAATTCACCAGCCAATACATAATAAAGCTGCCATTCCTCCTACCTGTACTAATATCTGTACTATCTCGTAAATCCTGAAGAGTCCGATTAAACGCTTCTATAGCTTTCTTGTGAGACATTGTACTTTCATCCCACAATAAAAGCTTACATTGTGGGAGCATCCTGCCTTGAGAGCTATTTTTTCTGAAATTTCAGATGAGTGAATCTTCAAATGCAAGATTAAGCGATAATTTTAAAATGGAATGTGCAGTACGACCGTTGGTCATTAAAATCGTGGCTATACCAGAAGAAGTCATAGCAACTGCTGTCTTTTGGGTTTTTCTGATAGTCATTAATAATACAGTTAGCTAAAACCTTTTTCCGGTTCCTCCAGGGGCGTCGAGAAAAAAGAGTGCACCACTGCCAGATTCTATTTTACGTAACACTTGTTGGAAAACGTGACTTTGTTCTGGAGTTAATTGAGGGATAAATTCTGTTACTTGATGTTGCAATGCTATAAAATAGTAGTTTAATCTCAAGCAATTTCATTATCAAAGCTATTTCCGTCGACACCTCTAGGACTAATCATTCCAAAATCATGTAGCTTCTTCTTGTAGCTCTTTCCCTTTATTGCGTTTCGTTGTAGATGTGTTCATTGAAAGGCATATTTGGTATAAAAAAATCTTTGGTAAAATATCTTCCGCCATGTAGTCTTTGTACTTATTCAAAAAATTCAAAGTTATACTTTCAGAACTAATTAAACTAATCAAAACTACTAAAGTAATCAAAACTTTTTATGAAAATGTCAACTAATATTACCACAGAATTTTTAATATCATGTGCGCGCAATTCGCTCTAAAACTTTATTTCGTTTCCCTCTTTAAAAAGTGGGAGAAAATTTGCATTAAAATATCTGGGATTGTCGGAATAGAGAACTTTTTAGCGAACTTGGCGATATTTCTCAAAGTTTAAGTTTGACATTTAACAAACGTAACGTAGTACATGTTAGACGTTTAAATAAAAAACCATTTAAAAAATTGCTTTTTGTTAAGATGCTAAATTACACTGTGTTTCAGTTATTTGTTACAAATGTGAGAAAATTTTCATTAAAAATTCCATTATTGACCATATGCATAATTTTGCGCCAACTTGGCGGGGAGTAAGCAACGTCAACGTTTTACCCATATAGCTCCCGTTCCCGTAGGAATATGGAGATAAAATATATCTTATGTTACTCCCTGATAAAGTAGCTTTCCATTGGTGAAAGAATTTTTAAAATCGGACCAGAAGTTCCCAAGATTAGCCAGAACAAACAGACAGACAAAAATTTTAAAAATTGAATTTTTGATATAAGTACCGTATATATCTTTAAATGCATTTAGTAAAAAGCTGCTAATTTGAAATATCAAAAAAATTATCACGAGGAAAGTGTCAAGCCAGCCCCTAATTTTTGCTGAGAAGGACTTTCTTTAGATTTGGGTGCATGGAGAAAGGAAGGGAGATTAATGTTGCCCTTTGAAGCCCCACATGAGGACTATTGGCAATGAACCTCATAATTTTGAGCTTTGGTCAAGTGATGAAAATGACGACTTTTAAATATTCACATTGTGGAATGATTTAAAGGTCAGTTTTATTTAACATGCAGCTGCTTTTACTATTCTGAATATGTTTTAAATAGAATCTAAACTTGAATTCACAATTCAATAGACAATTCAAACTTTGTCTCCATGATGTTTCCCAAGACGTAATACAAGGGCTATTGGTGTTGGGCCTCGTCATTTTGAATCATAATCGAGTGACACCCAAATCCCTCTCCACACTCCATTAATAATGGGGATTTTGAAGCCTTAACTGGTTTAATGAGTATCAGCATCTACAAGAGGTATCTTTAGTGGAGCGATGAATTGACAGAAACAATGCTGGCTAGGTGCTCGTGACTATGACCACTGCAGTCGAGAAGGGAGTTAGAGGCAGACAAACAATTGATCATCTATTAGAATCCGATTAGTGAAAGTTAATTTCAGACATTTTATTTGTGTTTTAACCGTATGTGCAAATACAAAAGAATTTTTCTTAAATAAAAAGAGGAAAAAATCCCCAGATGCTGTAAAAGTATCATTGAGGCTCAACACATTGAAATTTTAGAAGATGATAATCCTAAACTGGCTCAAATAAATCCTGTTCTTATTTGCAATGCAGAATGAAACAAATGATATCTCACCAATGCAGAGGCTGTGACGATTCTAGTGCCACCACACCCTCCTACAACCATACGAATATCCCCATTGCTGTCCACAATCACAGATGGACTCATGGATGAGAGAGGTCTCTTTCCTGGCATGATGTAGTTGGCAGGAGATGGAGGAACTCCAAAGTAGTTTGTGATATTAGGCGATGAGAAGTCATCCATGGCATTGTTTAAGATGATGCCTGTAGTAGGTGATCTGCAAAGGCTCCCAAAACTAAAAGCAATATACAGTTTCAGTTTTTTAATTATATTTATCTAAAAAAAAGATGTATCCAATGGCAGATACAAATGTTTTTAGAAATCAATTTTTTTATGCAGCACCTATAATAATTCTTATTGTTATAAAAATCTTATTTGTGGAGCATGAACTTTTGAATGCAAAATTAATTTACTTGAAAAAAAATCAGAGAAATAAATCCCAAGTTAAGTTGATTGTTTCTGCAAAAATCATGTTTCAACAAATTGTGTCAAGCAGGCATTAATTGAGAGGAAAAAAATAAGTACTAGTAATCTAGCCTTAACTGTAAATGAGAATAAAATATAGAATATTAGAGACCTTTTAGGGCATGTCATTTCCTGTTTACTAAAGACATCAAATCCCATTACAGAAAGGAAAGGAAGGAATTTATAAATAAAATTACTTTTGTGATTATTAATCTAATACTTATTTTAAGTAAGCCATTGAAGAAGGAGAGGTCAGGTTTGATGTGATTTCATTACTCACTTGAAATGAGAATTGAAGAAAGGAGAGGGGGAAAATTGGAATAATTTATAATTTTTTTCCCTGTGATGTACAATCTTCAGTAATCACAAGATACATTGAGCCTTCTAAAAATATTTAAGATAAAAAACATACCCATGTATCGTAAAACTTAAAATATAGGTGAACTGAGCACTTGGTGATAAATTAACAGAAAATTCTGCATCACATAAATTGTACTTTTATTTTACATGGGGCAATGCAGTAAAAAATATTTGCTACTATTCCTTAAAAAATAATTTTAAAATATCACCCTCAATTTTTTTTTTTTGTAATTTTTTTTAGATGTAACATTTTTAGAAATTCATCTGGCAACATTAAACACAGAAGAAATATCAAAACAAAACCCAAAAGCAACTTTTAGAATTTAATGACTAAGAACTTACTATGTATTGATAGTGCTGGTTACAGATACTGCATCTCCATTGGCAGCCAGAACAGACACATGTGAAGTGCCATGGTCGAAACTAGTCTCCATCTCGGGCTTATAATAAGAGCTAGGAAAAGTAGTATCATCTGAGATTTGCTCCCACACGGACTTAGCATATTCCTTTGATTGCAAATTTGAAATGATCTGTAATAAGGAATTCATTAAAAATTTTTATATATTTGATACAGCGATAAGTAAAACAAAATTTAGACAGAGGGACTTTGAGACAGACAAAATTTATGCCATTTTGGTTACTGTATGACAAAATCACAGACAAATAATTACATTAAAAATATACATGAACCCAAACCATTAGTATAATTCCAGAATTCTGAAATAATAAAATTATCAAAATGAAGATAAAGGATCAAATTTAAGATAATCCAAATTAAATTACAGAAGTATTCTAAATATAAATAGAGACTTTTAAATACAAAATATTTTTTATTATGTTCTTTTGTTCTATCAACATAAATAAAAGATCTATACTAAGATAAGGTAATATAATATTAAATGAGCTTCAAATAGTAAAACAAAAATTTACATACCTTAAAATACTGAAGTATAAAAGGCTTCTATTTATGCTCATCTTTTCAAAATCACAAAAACAATATTAATAACATTTCATGTATATTATAAGTTTTAATTTGTATTAGAGTTTGGTTATGGGCTTATTTATTCAGGTGGGTTTATTGTTTTATAATTAAACATTGAAAAATAATTGCAATTGATACTCTAATAAGTATAACAATTCCAATACCAAAAGCAAAAGTAAGTCTTGAGAAACACTGTACCTGAGTGATGTTAACAAAGGCATCATCTCCCAGCTGTGTCCTATGGGCAAATGCAAACTTGAAGGATTCTACTATACGATGATACATGAGTGCAGCCTCATCTGTGTTCTTGAAATTAGCAGCAGTCATGTTGTAGTGGCCAACAATGCCAAGTATCAATTGTAGAATCAACCCACTTCCAGGAGGGGGGACAGAATGGAGGGATAGTTTCTCAGGCCCATGAAGATCAATCTTCACAGCAGGTTTCAACAACGGTTGATAGTTAGCAAGATCAGCTTCAGTAAGCAATCCACCTAATAATTTCATGCAGAAAAAATTTTGTACATTAGTTTTTTTATAGCCATACAAATCTCAGCTCCATAATAGTTCAAACTATTAAAATTAGATACATAAATTATAAGGGTTGAAATTTAAAATTCTTCTGGTTTAAAAAGTACTGAAAATGCCATGCTATTAATCAAATCTCATAGTATTGTTTCTCTCTATATAATCCACATAATTTATTGTAATAAATTCAATAGCTGGAATTGCATAAAAATTCACTGCTTAAATTACATACCACTCAAACCTTGCCAATTGTAACAGAATTCTATTTTGGTTCATTCATTGATTTTTTTAAAATTGTTATATCATTTGTATAAATATTTAATATATCGCACAAATTATATAATTCAATATAAAACAAAGGTTAACTGAAAATTTGAACTAAATTTTATTCAGTATTTACTCTATTTCTTCCTTTATTTTCTCCAGATTTATCAAAATAAATTAAAGAAAAATATTTTAATTTTTGAAAAACAAATAGATAATGTTTTTTTTTCTACTATGAAATATCTTCATTGAAATGAATGACCCATTGAAAGCTAAAAAATTCAATTTCAACAATCCAACTGACCCCAATTCAACGAATTCATTGGGACCGAACATTTTGTTCATTTATTCGTGGTTATTTGCTATATTGGGGTCTAACAAAATACAAATTTTTCCCTCTTACCTTTTGGAAATTCTGTAATAAGTAACTACACAAAATAATATCCATAGCTAGAAATTACACACTTTTTATTCAACACTTAAAAATACTATTAGTAAATTTTTATGCACCATTTAATTGAAAATTTTAAAATCTGACAAACAGACATTTGACATTCTTTTTGATTTCTGATTCTGAGGAGTTCTTTTTCAACTTTGTGCATAGAAGAAAATATTTCGTATGTTTTCACAGTTTCTGAACAATGTTAAACATTAGAAAACAAAAAAAATTTTAAGAATTCCATTATCAATTTCTGCATTAGAATCGCTTTTCATTGGTTTCAACAAATCAACAAATTTCTGAACTTCATTTGCAGAGGTATATAGGCAGTCCACCATCAAATGTAGCATCATGGAATGGGGATGAGATAAGAAAGGAGTTTCATTTCCTATTCCAAACTCACATTATAGGTTGCACTCATGACTCATTTGCATTTGTTAAGTCTTTCTTGTCGAAATTGTCTACTTACTTTTTCTGCTCTAGACAAAAAGGATCTAATTTGAAAAAAACCCAATTTTTTTAACACAAATTAATTAAAAAAAATTCAGTTGTTGAAATAATTTGTTCAATCAGGTTTTATTATTCATTAAATAGGGGCTTTTGTCTTCATTTTAATCTGTTAAAGAGATTCGTTAAATCACAAATTTCATTAAATAGGGGTTTGTCAAATCAAAGTCTGACTGTATTTTGATATAAGTTCTCTTTTATGCACATTTTCAGGTAACCCAAAACTATAAGGTAAATTGGCATGCAGGTTTTAGAACAACAATTTTTAAAACAAAGGGGAAAACAATAAAATATAAAGAAAAAATAACTCTTGTTCTTCAAATTTCCAGCTGCAATATTAAAAATTCTTTAATGTTAAAGATTTTGCATGTTTTTTTTTATATAAAAGGCATAATAAAAAAATTAATATTAAAAAAAATAAAGAGATGCAATTTAAATCTACCGCAATTTGTGATGTCTGCTAAAAAGGATTTGTGGAGATCTCCAGTGTAGATGACATCTGCACCTTTGTCAGCAATGGTACTCAGGGTGGTTCCCAGCATGGGACGTTTCAATATTTCACCTGCTTTATACAAATCATTGGTGGCATTGTTAAAAAGTTCCTGCCTGGAAGGAAAATGTGTGGGTTTTAATGAAAAATGTGTTCACATTTACTGAAAAAATATGGAAAAAAAAAATTTGAACCCATATATTAGCTTTGTAACCATGATTTATTACCAAAGTTGTAATACAGTCGGATCTCTACTTTGTGAATTTTTCTACTTTCTGCTCTAACTTTTTCCTGAAACCAAGAGTATTTTACGATTTTCTTCATAAAATAAGTAATACAATTTTTTTTAATGTCCATTCCTACTCCATTAGAAAAACCTACTGGCACCATCTGTTGCTGCTAGTAGTAACTATGACAGAAATGATGCAGAATAAATTTAAAATTAAAAAACAAAATTTAATTAATGAATTAATATTTGAAAAAACTATTTACATCAAGTTTTAAAAAAATGTATTTGAACTTGAATAGATGAATAGAATGTATTTTATTAAGGATTGAAAATTTGAACAATATACATAGAGAATGAGTGAACTAATAGTAGGAATTGAATAACCTCCAAATAGTGAAGTGCATTTTCTATTTAATGAACTTTTTCTCCCTATTTTAAAAATACTTCTTAACTTTCATATCAGGAAATAAAATCATTTGGGGCAATCGATGTGGACTTCAGTGAGGAGAAAATACATCTAAAAGGGTTTTAGTACATTTCAAAGATACAAAGTGCATTATGAGAGAAAACATTTATTTCAAACAAAAATTACTGTTTATAAAAAAAATTATGTTTTAAATTACTTGTAAGCTTAAAATTAGAAAATGTCATTAAAATTCATTAATTTCAAAAAAAAAATTATTTTTTAAAGTTGGAAATACAGTGTATTTCCAACGGACGACACCTAAGCTGGCACCCCCCTCTCCTAACTACCATACCACACCAACGGGAGGACGTTTGAGCTCTCGACAGTAATATCATTCTGAGTGCATAACAACATCAAACTGTTAAATTTTTAATTTTTCATAGTAGATCTCATTTCAGTCTTTACTCTCTTAAGGGCAGAAAAGATCCTCTCTGTTGTACAGTTAGTCATAAGAAGAGTCAAGTAAATACTCATTTTCATCTCTAAATTTGGGAAGGTACTTTCCAACTTGTTTTTCTTGATGTAGGAACAGACTTGTCTTGTTATTTTTTCCATCTTCTTATACATTTTGAAATGTTGACACTCTTGCACAAACTGTTCTTCATTGATGCCTTTGAGGTAGCTTAGAACCAAGTATTTCGCCTACTTTGTCACAAAATCTTACTCCTTCTCATGAAGATTTTTGAATATTGAGAATACTCTTGAATTGAGAGCTTCATATAGCGGTGACATGTTCACCATAATTTTAATTTTCTCTCTTTTTTTGTCCTCCAATTTTTTACACAACCAAACCTTTTGTGTCTTAGGCATGTACCTAGTGTGCCTAAGCTTAAAAGTGGCCTTGAATTGTACTACTTTGAACTGGAATTTGAAAATAACAGATTATACATAAAAAGATAATTCATTAAGTTATATAACTGATATTTTATGTTCATTGATGCATGAAATATATGCATAATTCTTTGAAAATAAACCAGACATTCAATAAAATAAAAAGACAACAAAATTTAAAATTACAAAAAAAAAACAAAAAAAAACATTCAAATAAAAAAAAATTTTAATGAAAAATTTTATTGTATCACAATAGTTTTTCTTAATGTGTTTTCCCAATATATATTCTTAAAATTATATAAACAACATATTTCAAAATTAATAATTTTAATAAAAGTAATTCCTCTTACAATGCTTTACAATTCAAAAACCTAAATTATTCAAAAATCAAGTGTTTTTAGACTATACTCTTTCAACTTTAATCTTAATACTTAACTCCAAACTTAAAAACACATAATAGATATGCATTGCATATCAAAAATTCCTAATGTCTTTTCAATGAACAAATTTAAAAACTAGGTTGATTCCAAAGAAATGTAAATTAAAATATAACCCAAAATACCCCATACCTCATAGAATCATCAGCCAGAATACGGTTTCTGAGCTTTTGTAGTTTTGAGGCTAGGTGTTCTGATACTTCAAATCCGTTATTGCACAGTTCTATAGAAGGTGTGATGAGAGTCTTCCAAGGAAGCTTACCAAATTTATCATGAGCCAATTTATAACCTCTCAATTCACCTGGAATAGCTATGGAAAGACCTCCTGAAATTTAAAAATACCATATAATTTCTGATATATATCAGAATCAAGAAACTATTAAGCTAGTTCATTTTAATACTGTATAATGAAAAATTATGAATGAATGTGATAATGAAGAGTGAGATATTCAATTTGGAAATTTGATACATGCAATAGAGCCAGATAAGTATTCTTAAGAAACAATGGGAATTTATTTTATCATGTACATGTAGTAGGATCCAAAATTTCTAGGCCATGGTATAAAGGTCCTTACCTTGAGTATTTTAAAACACACTAATATAACCAACATCAAAATATTCCCCTTGAGCAGCAATACACTTTTAAAAGCTCTTGTACAATTTCCATCTTTTGTAATCAATCATAAGACCTCCAGCAAAGTTTTTTTTATCTCAGCTGAAAACAGAAAATAACATCTCTGTAGATTTTCTTCAATGTGGAAATAAATAAAAATCTCAGGGAACAAAGTCTAACGAATAAGTGGGTTAAGGAAGCACTTCAGTATCGGTTCCGGTGAAAAACTGATCATTTGGAAATGAGGTGTAGGTACTTGGTCATGCAGAAGGCACTATTGTGCACTTTGCCACATCCAGAGCCATTTACAGTATATGGACTCCAGTAAACAATGCAAAATGTCTAGACAATGCTTCTTATTCACTGTTCTGCCCTCAGCAATAAATTTGAATGGAATAAAAAGATACCTCCATAATGACTTTCTCTTTGCTGTGATTCTAGACCTTTAAGACTCTATTACAACTCGCACATATTCATTCTGGGCATTGTAAAGTCACCACACACTTTCCTTTCCATTGCTGCAGGATTTGTAGGTATTTTACCCAAACACTGACAAAATTTGATGAAACAGGCCATGGTTCTTGAAAAACCATGTTTCTTGTGTTTTGAAACAAAATGTCTGAGTACACATTTCAATCACATGACATGGGCGAAACAATCATGTGCATAGAGAAGGACAGTAAAATGTATTTCAAATGGTTTTACTTTAACTGTATGTTTTGGTTGTCATGGATGACCATAGTTCCCAAACTTTTGGATCCTACTTGGCACACACATACACATATTCAACACTATTATTACTATTCTTTTTTATTGAAAACATTTATAAATTCCCATACACCACTAAGTATCACATGGAGCTTACAGAAGTAAGCATAAAAATATAATGTAAAAAAAAAAAAGAAAATTTAAAAGTCATGCTGGATTACAAATTTTTAAAAAAAACTTTTGGTGATAAAAAGTGTGTGAAAATCTGGAGGCAAATTTATATTCATGCCCTTGAGAGCATTAATAAAATTGGCCTCCAGATTTTCACCAACTTATCTTATAATAATTTAATTCATGATGAATTATTTAATCCATTTTAACTCATCCATCATTATTTAATTTATCTATATATAAACAAAGCATTGAAAATGCTGCACGTTTAAGAGAAATTCCAAATTAATGCAATGTAATACAATACAATAAATATGTAATTTATGCACCAGAACTTAATACATGTAGCAATGTTCAAATTTATATTCTTTTTATCAGAGAAAAAGCTTTAAATTCTTGATTCTTCGAAGATTTGTATAAATGATTATATATCAATAGAATGTTTCTTTAAAATTTAGGTTAAAATAATGTTGTATAAAATAAGTAAATAATTTGTATTTGGATGTGCAATGCCTTTATATTACTCAATGCTATATTTATTTCCTGTTAAAATTGTAATATTCACAAGCAACACCGTACCTTACGTGAAAATGGCGATTTAATGGGAACTTGGCGATAGAGCCAAGTTGGCATCATTTTTGGCGAACAAGTTGGCCACAAATTTTGTGAGTTCGGGGCCCTCTGGATTCTTCTCGAAATTAGAAAAGAAATCCACTAATTTCATGATCTATGACGCAAGTGCAACTTTCCAGAAGTTTCGGCCCCGGCTATAAATAGAGCGACACTCACCGCAACAGTCAGTCTGGTTTCAACCAGGGAGTAGCGAGTCTGGTTTGACTAGCGATTAGTAAACTTCCTTTATCGTGATTAGCTCGGCTGTGCTTGTGAATAAGCTAAAATATACGTGTTTTTTAGATACTGACAATTGTGTCTAAGTGCTGTTGAAGGTGTGAAATCCTTCTGAAATTTATTCTGAGAATTTTGCTGTTGAATCCTGTATTTTTAAGGATTGATTTACGCCAATAAATACTCATCGCTCTTAAGGAACTGCCTTGTTGTTTATGACTGAATTTGCATAAAATCCTCGAACCCCGATCTACGTAACAATATCATCATTTTACACTTGTGTGGTATGGAGATAAGAAATCCTAAGTGTCAAATGAAAAATAATTTTAGGCAACAGAAAAGTTCTTTTTCTTTTTGTTAACATTTTCAAATGAATTCCAATATTAGTTTTTACATAAACTAATAGACAAAAGTGCATCATAATGAAATATCATAACTAATTCCCAAACATATTTAACATTGTAAAAACTATCAGAAAACTTTTTTATTAAGGAAATAGCCCTCTTCCAAGACATTACTAATTAGGAAGTCAAAAACAATCATCAGCAGTTACAGAAGAAAATATAAACATTATAAAGATTTACAGATGCACTTTATTACATTGACAAATTTCATTCAAAAATAGATTTCCAAGTGAGAAGTTTCTAAAGCAATTAAAAACTGAATTATACAAAGAAAATATGCCTCAGAACACTTAATGTAAATTTGAATTGTACCTTCCTGTGACAGAGTTCCATTGCTGTCAAACATGTCTTTTGAAGCTTTTTGTGGAGCAGTTTCTCTGGCATCTATCACAGTAGCAGTCTTATTTGCTCTGAAATAAAAGAATAAAAGAAAAATTCAGAAAATGAACCATTAATTGAATTAATGTATTAAAAATAAATTAATTACATATAATGATCTAAAAACTAGGCTCCCCAATTTGTTTTTATGTACAAAATTTTACCTATATACTGACACCAAAATTTATAATAAGGAATATGCATTATTTATGTATTAACCTCAAGTCATTAAAAATTTTACCAAAATTTTTGTTTTAGCCAGAAGATGTGTTTAGCAATCATCTTTGGACTAGCATAAAATGGGTTGCTAGTAACTTGTAAAATCTTTAGCTATTAATCTTTGGAAATAAATTATTGGCATGGAGTTAATATCTAATTATAGGGTAATGTTAACTGCTATATTTAATTTTTAGAACTAATACATAAGATGTATATGAATGTATCTTCAATTCCTTTATTTCTCCCCCCCCCCCTATTCTACATAAATAGGAATATGTTTTAAAAATATACCAGAAAAAAAATAACCACAGAAGTTCAACGAATGTACTTTTTTTCACTGACATTTATGAAACCATACATTAATACCTTTTTGAACTTTAATGTATTAAGAGCGTTTTCGAAATTTCACAAATCTGCTTTATCCAACAGATGGCGTTGTTTGCAACTCGGATGACGTCATAAAGATAACTTTTGTTTTCTGGAAACCTATCGTTACTATAGGAACGGGGTGTGGTTTAGAAATGATTGACAGATATAGGCGGTATGAGAGCGCATGCGCTCTTTGAAGAACCAGATCCAAGAGAGGAAAAACGTGTCAGCAAACGAAGGGGGGGGGTGAGGAAAGAATGGGAAAGAGTTTTCTACAAATAGGTTTCAACGTTTGAATAAGGTTCTGTCACTGCCGCACAAAATTGGGTGCGGGGACATTTTTTTTTTAAAGCCGTGCTAGTGGATAGGTATCAAAATGTGCATTGCACTTCTAAGTATATATAGTTCTGGAATCTACTCAAAAATACATTTTTCTGCAGAAATGATAAGGCTAATCAGTCTAGATTTGTCGGAAAACATAGGATATATTTGCTTAATTTGGGTATAATTATTATGTGAGTTTTTCCCATTCATATGGAAAATAATTGAGTGTAAAGCACTTGATATTTTGTCACATGAATTATTGTATTTCAGGGTAGGCCTTTGAGTACAACATTTTTGAGGTAATTCTATTGTAGAATTTTACTGTTTCCTAGTTTCGGATGACATTTATCCCTTTTTGTGGAAATTGGTATTGTAGTTTAGAAATCATGTAATTCATTTCAACTTTTCTATAAAATCATCGTTATAAGGCTCCGGATTTTTAGGAAGAAAACGTTCAAATTGTCTCTTGACAAATGCGTCTACATTGTCTTAGGTATCATAAACAATGCCCATAAGATTAAGAAGGGAAACGAAATATGGGTGGGGGTTTTAATTTTTCGACGAAGAATTTGGTAGATCTTTATTTGAAATTTAGAAAAAGTATTTTTTTTTCGAGTTTTAGGGGATATATTTGTTTTATTTATCTTTGTTACCTTTATTTATTTATCGATCTAATTCTCTTTGTTTGATAGAAATATGCGAAATTTTAATAAGTTTCTTTCTGCTCATATCTCTTAGATACAAATTGTATTTGAAATTGTCATAGAAGGATGCTTATTATGGAAATAAAGTTTCGATTTGAATCTTTAAAAAGAAAATGTCATTTTTCTTAGAAAATATTAACTAGAGCACTTTTTTGTCAGTCCTTTTTTAACAGTATTCCATTTCTTGTTTTACAAATTAATGCTATTTCCAATCAGGGCATAGTTACCGCGTATCAATGATACGGGGCCCCAAGCTTTGAGGGCGGGCACCCAAACGTGTAAGCAAAAAATCGCAGGGGTGGCCTTAGAGCAGGCATGTCAAACTCATTTGATATCACGGGCCACATGAGCTATTTTACATTAAGTTGAGGGCCACATGTTTTCAATGTTCAAAAAATTAATAAAACAGGATTTTTAGGATGATTATATTATGTATTTATAAAACTCAGTGTATTATATTTTTTCATACATAATCATTTAATATTTCATTTATTTTTTAAACTATAAATATTTTATATTGTTTTATAAAAAAAAAAGTTATTTTACGAAATAGAATGAATGTAATGTTAATCTTAGGAGATATTTGACGTCGTTTTTTTTTTCTCAAAGCAATTCATCAAAATTTGGTTGAACATATTGAGTTGATATAATTTTTTTAAAATGATGATAAATGTTTTTCATTTAATCTCGACTGTTCTGAGAATTTTCGTTACTTTTCATTAAAGAAAATGATTGCTTCCGAACATAGCCATTATACGCGTAATAAATGATAACATTTTAAGAAACCGTGATCTACAGATGAAGATATATAAATATCTAGACTTATTACTTCGAAACTTTTTGCTTCGGCAAAGAATCAAAATAGATTTCAATTAATTCCATTTGTAACTTTTCATCAACAATTACAATATCGATACATAGAGGTGAAATTAAGAAACGAAATTGTAATTCAAAATTTTTAAAACCAGATAATATTTGATCGCGAATTCCATTTCTAATAATTTAATTTAATATTCTGTAAATTTTAATTTAAATGATTTAATCAATAGATTTTTTTTAAAAAAAACTTTGAACTCAGACAAGTTTTCTCTTTCTATTTGTAATAATTTGTCAGTAATAATTTTTGTTCGAAAGCGTTAATATTATCAAATAGCATCGTAGCAAATAAATTTTTGCCTTGAAGCTTAAGTTAAGTAGACTAGTAATATCAACTGAGAAAGCCAAGTGCTTTACCCAATGTTCATCTTTCAATTAACTTTCATCATTATTTAATCATCTTTTACACTTTCATAATTGTTTTTTCTTGTTTCCAAGAAAATAATGATTTCATCCAGCAATTTAAAAAATCGTTTTAACCCTTATTGGTCAAAATCCATTGAACTTTCATGTAATATGGTTGATCGATAAATTACCATTCTAAACCTTTTAGAAATGAAGCAAATCGACGATGCCAAAATCTACAAGCTCGAATAAAGTTTCAATTATACTGACGATTTTAAAACATGTCCAGTCTATCCAAGTACAATACTTGCTAAGTATTGTACGATGAAAATGTTCAAAATTGTACTATTACCATGTTGTTTGCTTGTTTCTTTCAATCTTGCAATTGCTTTAGTAATACTAGTCATGGTAAATGCTCTATCAGTTGTAAGACACGAAACAACTTTTACAAGGATAACTTACACTTCATCAAGATTTCTAAAAGTGCATCAAAAACATGTATTATGCATAATACATGACTATAATTCTCCACTATTTCATCATCTCTGCTGGTTACAGAATTTCAACTTAAAATTACACTTTAAAATTTTTTTTTACTTGTGCTGGACATAATACCGCTTTTATATTTCGAATCTAATCCGCCATCTGTTCTAAGCCGCACCCCAAATTCTCAAAAGGTTATTGTGAAGAATGAAAAATAATGTAAAATGGTTTATCGATATCAAATTTTACGCAATCAAAATAAATTTAAAAGGAGAACTAATAACACGTGAATTATCTGTTATTTTATCAGTATTACCAATTTTTAATTACGGGAACTCATAATTTCTCTAAATACCCCATCCAACAAATTTCTTTCCCTTCGATTCTAAGCCGCACCCCATTTTCTGTAGCATTAACATTGGAAAAAAGTGCGGCTCAAATTCGAGTAAATACGGTTTTATTCCTTCACTTTAATTAAGCACTCACTAATATATTCTTCTTCAGTAAATGGTTTCGACCCGCTTGCGATTAAAAGGGAAAATATATAGTTTTTATAGCAGTTGTATAGTCTTCAACGAATTTAGGTGGCCGCGGTAACCTGGTGGTCAAGGTAACGGACTCGAGTCATGAAATAACCGGCCTAATACCGCTGAAAATCTTCAATGCAGAGGGGGCCGATGCACGTTAAATATGTCGAGATTAAGACGTCCACCAGTTGGTGTGGTGTGGAAGGCAGGAGAAGGGATGCCAGCTCGGATATCGTCCTCGTCACTTAACCATGGTTCAAAATTACGAGGCTCGTGGCCAAACGCCCTCGAGCAGTTGAAGAGTTCGTTGTTAACATTCGCTCATTCACTCCGTCAACAAATTTAGTGAATAAATTTTTTTCATTTTTAAATTGATTTCAGTTCCGACAATTCGTCTTGTCAAAATTTCCCAGCATGTTGGTCAGAGTTTGTTTTCTGATTTCTGTCATAGTGCCTTTTAAAATTATATTCCTTTGCGACTGAATTAGAGTTTTTACATATCAGGCCTAATATTTTATTCTTATTATGGGCATAAAAATATTGTAGTTCCCATTTCTCTTGAAAGTTATGATGTTCATCTTCAGTTTATCTTTTCTTACTCTGTTCTTGAAGTGTCATTATATTTTTATTAAATAACTTTTTATTTTAATATGAATAAAACCCAAAATACACTTTCATTCACAAACGATTGCGCAAACACTGCACTTTGACTTGGTCATCTTGGGGGTTTTAAATGTTTTAAAAAAATAAATCTTCAATAGCCTTTGACGCCATGCTATTCGCCTCTTACTGATTGGACACTTCAAAGAGAAAAAAAAAGTTTCACACACGATGAATCGTAGTGCGATATATAGCAAATAATATGCAAAAATGCATTTAAGAATGTAATAAGAATTTGTTTATTACAGTGAAATTAAATGAAAAAATTTCAATAAAATATTGAAAATAATTTTCATTTAAAGGCTATTTTTATAATTAAATAGAATTTTTTAAAAAACAAGAATAGATAGCAGGTGAATATATATATATATTGTAAATTTTTTAAAAAAGGTTTAGCAGAAAAAAATTTTAAAAAAAAAAAAACCCTTAAATATATATTGACAGTTAAAATTTTGTAAAATGTCTCCGCGGGCCGCAACCTAGGTATTGGCGGGCCGCATGTGGCCCGCGTGTTTGACATGCCTGCCTTAGAGAGTGCCCTCAAGGATGATACAGGGTCCACTCAGGACCAGCTCCGCCAGTGTTTTCAATACTCATATATTTTTTTTTATATTTTAAATATGTTTTACATAAAATTGATAGCATTTGTTATATATATACGATGACAGAGATTACTCAGCCTAATCTTAACATGATGCTTTCATAAAAGTTTTGAAACACTTATAAAAATAATAATGATTCAAACTGAAATTAGAAACCCCCAGGTATGTACGTATAACATCTAATTTTTTCTCAGTTTTAAGTCGGTGCAATTTAAAAAGTTTGATTTTTATTACATGACTTGAAATTATTTTACTATAGTGTTATAATACATTTTGAAATATCATAGATAAATTCAGTTATATTTGTAATACTTGTATACGGAATACACTTGAACTCAATAAAGTCTCATTGTAGTATCAGCTGAAAAAAGGCTGATTTTAAGTCATATAATTTTCAGTAGTATTCCACCTCTTCCAAATATTGTCTTTTAGTAACACAAGAATGTTTTGAGCCCGGCAATTTCTCAATAGGAAAAAATTAATGAAAGCAAAAAAAACTTCTAAGGTTTTTAACTATGTGTAAAAACAAAAATATTGCTTTTTAAAAATTAAAAACCTCGAAACATAACTGAACAGAAAAGATTTTAGTAGTAAAAGTAAGAGTTAATAGCCATTTCACTGAACGAACCAATTATTCTCCCAAATATCTCTCTTTATATACAAAAAAATTTTCATGATGCTGTAATAAATTCATTTCAAGGTTTTTTTAAGGTGAAGTGAACAAAAGAGAAACTACATCTTTTTTACAGAATGGAGCAAACTCACAGTTTGGACAAATTTACATTTATGATAGGGAGGCTTTACATGAATGTGCAAAAATAGTTAAACGTGACGATGTGTTATAAATTTTACAGCCAATTATGAAGAAAAAACCGTATGAACTACATAATACAAGGAAATTACAGTTTTACAATTTGAGCTGTGATAGAGTTGCATAATTTGTACAATGGGAGTTGGTCCGCCATTAGGCAGATAAGGGAGGGGGTGGTACCTCCTTCCAGTTTTTAATTAAATTTTTAAGAATGGAAAAATGCTTTAAAATGATTGCTAAACTAATCACTCTCTCTAAACTGTCGAATATTGATATTGTCAACTCTCAGAAAACTTCAAATATATTAAAAACTGATTGGTTATCAGAATCCCTTAACCTTTTCAAAAGAATTTTTGATATTCCTGGTGGGCGCAGTAGCTTAGTGATTATGGTCACGAGTTCATGTCTGGAGTGTCATGGGCTCAAATCCTGTTGCCACTAAAGACCCTCCGTGTAGATGAGGCCATTCCTCCCATTTATGTGGTAGTTAGGAAAGAGGGATGCCAGCTCAGGTGTCATTCTCGTTACTCGACCGAGGTTGAACATTACGAGGTTTGTGATCAATAGCCCTCTTGTTGCTTTATCGAGCGACACTAATCTCTCTTTCTTTCTTTTGCTAATCCTGCTCCAGGCACATAAATTACTTTAATAAACCCTGTAAAAATTCTCATTTATAGTTAATCTTTCATTTTCAAAATTTACATATCTAATATTGATTGAATCTTTTTCCAAATGGGAAATTTTAAGAGTGCAGTCCATTTGTACGTAGCTGCTTTAATTTCGGAAAGGACTTCCTTTCCAAATACAAAAATAACTTATTTTTGAGATCTGTGCATAATTCTCTGTTTTACGAATTTTTAATTCTGCTTATGTGATTCATTAGCACAGAGTATTAATTACTTAACAATTCGATTAAAATTTTCCATTATATTCCATTACATTAAAACTATTTAAATGTAATTTTATAGCAAAAACATGAAGAAAAATTACATTTTCAAAACATTCTCTTTTCATGGAAAATACTTCTATGTAATATTTTTTCTATGTATATATAGTTAGGATTTTTCTTTACAGAGCCTGAATTAAGATTTTTGAAACATTCACATTATTTTTAGAGTTACTATTGAAATAACAGCCAGGCTTCTTCATAAAAATTTCGCTACTTTATTAATATAAGTCCACTTCTAAATTATATCTTCTAAAAAGTCCAGTTGAGGTATTCGATTTGGGAAGCTCCCAAGAATCCCTAACAAAAACTAAACTTTCGTAACATCAAGAATTATTTTGAAGATTGTCGAATTTTAGATATCCATAATAATAATGTATTTGATAAATTTTACAACTCGCCATATTGACATCAATCGGAGTATTGTAAAGTTTTCATATGCAAGAGTATATTTTTTTAAATTCTTGATGATTTTAGGGCCCCGGTGCATAGCATCCATTGACCACTCCCTGCAGAAATTAGCTTTAAGAGCTTTCAGTCTGGTTGAAATGACAATTCTACAAATGTTTCACTCACTAAGAAAGTATACACCCCACAATAACCCCCTTTCAGTCCCAAAATAGATTCCAATCGCCTCCCCCTGAAATAAACAGCTATCCTGTTCATGTTTCCCCCCACCCTCGTCAACCTTATCTCAAGGTCACTTGACCGTTTCATCTTGGAAACAAATTGTCAGAACTTCCTTCTTTCATTCCAATGAAGAGGGTCCCCTCCCTAACAATGACGTCATCTCATGACGTAGTCTAGGGTTACTTTAATTCTCTTACCACCTCCCCCTTTCATATAAAAAAAGCAAAATTAGTGTTTCTGAAGTGATTAAAATCATTATTCATGTAGCAAAATATTCTTTTTCGTAAAATAAAGTATTCTTAATGTGTATTTAAGCAGTTTATGCTCAATTTTCTTCTAAAGTAATGTTTTAAAAGTTTTGTACGTAGATTGCATACACGTGGCGCCATCTGCAGTCATTACACTAAAGCTTGCCAAACATGGCGTCCGAGCATTTTGGAAGCAAAGATATATGTATTTTTCGTAATTTTAAAATTTTCTAGACCATTTCTGACATTTTTACATTTTAAGGTGGATTTATATGAGTAATTTACGTTCTCAACAAAAGTTTCATATCCAAATAATGTGATTTCATTAAGTTAAAGTACCCTGACCTTTTCAGTACATTTAGAAGTCCACCTTAACATACAACTGACCAGAGGAATTTTGTAAAAACTGAGCATGTGACCAGTTATTTCAACTTTCATGTTTGTCCCATTAAAATCAATAATGCAAAAGTAAATTTCTCATTTTACTTTTGGTACACATGTCAGTTCATTTATTTGTCTTCTAATTTTTATAAGATTTTTCAATCTGTACAGGTTTACCTACCGTAATTTCGCACGTATAGTCCGCACCATCGCATAGTCCGCAGACACGATTTTATATAAAAAAATTTTCAAAAATCGTCAGATAGTCCGCGGACTATACGTCCGAAATTACGTTATTTTAATACGGCAAAATAATGTATTTTAGAAACAAGGAACTAAGTATGAATAGAAAAAAAGTACTTCCTTACTAATATACCTTCAGAAATAAAACGCTAAATACAAATAAAAAACAGTGCTTAAATTAATCATATATTAATTAATAACACATTCCCCCTACTACATTAACGAAAACCTTCAAAGTCCGATTCATCGGTATCAGAATTAAACAGTTCTAATATATTTTCGGGAAGAGTGTCCGAAAGTTCATTTTCAACATTCGCTTTCACAACCTCGCTTTCACTAACAATCCTGGCTTTTAAAAATCCCGATCATCGGCAGTTCACGACAGCGTGTTTTTTAAATTTCAACGATTTTAACCGTGAACAACCAGCGTATTATCCGCACTGGTGGATAGTCCGCAGCTTCAAAAATTCGCATTTTAAACACAGATAGTCCGCGGACTATACGCGCGAAATTACGGTACAATGCAAGTAAGTTGAAAAAGTTGTTACCAAAATTTGGATTACTTTAATAACACTTAAAGAGTTATTACATTCAACAGTTACACCAGGAACATTTGTAAAGTTTATGAAAACAGAGAAACATTCCACAGTATCATGAGTGTTTTATACACATTCATTGTCCCTATGAATAACTAAGGTTTCCCGAGATTTTGTTGGTCTGATACTTATTGTTAGATATTAGTTGTCACTCTACTTAATAGATGACGCCACGTGTATTAAACCTTATTTATATTATGTAAATTTGTAAAAGGACACCATTCCTATGTAGTACGTGAAGCATCACGTAACCTCTGCTGCTTTAATAAATATCTTGAATGCCTACTGTGGTCCTGTACACTATATTATATGGTCAGATGAAAGAATACATGCATTTGCTACAAAATACGAATCTTTAATACACGAATTTAGAGACTGTTTTACCAACAATTCCAGCATTTGAAGCGGGAACGAAGAACAGGAAACATTCGAAAGAAGATTTTGAAGATTATTTGGAAGCCCTTTGATACAGTGAAGTGCCAAAGAAAATAAAAACTGCAATATTTCGTCATTTATGTAGAGAAAAATTGAAAAAACAGTTACGAGCTTCCGACCTTAAGCCTAACGATGGCTGTGAGGGCGTGACAATGCAACAAGTGCTTCCGGAATTTGATAAATATTTTCTGGACTATTTTTGCTTCTTTTAAGTTCTTGGAAATAAAACAGGATCAAGGAGAAAAATTTATGGACTATTATTCTAGGCTTCATATGCTGTTGCTGAATGCAATTATGGCGAGTCGCAGGACCGCATGCTGTGTAATAAAATAATTCAAGGACTATTAGATAAAGCACTACAGGAAAGATTGATAAGAGAAACCAGTAAAAAGGCCAAAACACTATAGAAAGTAGTTAGTGAATGCAAAACCGCTGAGAACAGTAAGGTACAAGCATCAGTTATGAATGAAAAACTTTCAGTGAATGCTTTAAAGGATTTCAAAAATTATCGGAATCAATGCAAGAATAATCAGAAAAATGAGGTTAAATTGCAAGCAACGTGGAAAAGTTCATGAAAAAATATCCGGCATACGGAACAAAATGCCGAAATTGTGATGGGAGAAATCCCTGGGCAAAAATCAAAGAAATAAACAAAAACACGCTCAAAGAGTGAATGCTATTGAAGAAAATTGTAAGAATTCTGAGACTTTTTGCATTGGGGAACTGAAGTCAGTAAGCGAACTGGACACAAAAGAAATCAACTGTGTGTGGTATGAAAAAATTTTAGTAATTAAAAATGCTGTAATGTTTAAACTGGATACTGGATCTCAAGTGAATGTAATTCCCAAGTCAGAACTCTTAAAATGGGAAGAAATGCGAGCAGTAGGAAATTGAAAAACTGCTGCGCTTGACTACAGTGATAACAGAGTTTCAATTCTAGGTGAGTGCTACCTCAACTGTCAAACTAAAAGGTATGGAAAAACTTATAAATTTTTAGTAACAAGTTTAAATTCATGTCCAATGTTAGGCCTAGAAGCCTGTAGAGAATTAGGGCTCATCCAGAGATTGAATATGATCTATAAAAGCCCTATTGAAACTCCAGAACTAATTTTGAAAGAATTTGCTGATGTTTTCACTGGTACAGGAAGACTTAAAAAAGAATTGTAAAAATTAAATTAAAAGAAAATTCTGTTTCTCATGTAGCAGCCCCCTGTAAAGTGCCTCTTGCTATACATAACAAAGTTAAGAAAAACTAAATAATATGGTAGAAGCAGGCATAATAAGCAAAGTTGAAGAGCCAACTGAGTGGGTGAGCAACACGATTGTACTCAACTTACCTAAGAAATTAAGGATTTATCTTGATCCCAGGCCATTGAATGAAGTAATTCAAAGACCTCATTACCCAATCCCTACTGCAGATGCACTCATTACAAAGCTGCAAGGTGGTAAAATATTTGCTATTCTAGATGCAAAAAAATTGATATTGGCAGTTACCATAAGATGAAGAATCTTCATATCTAACAACATTTTGTACACCTTGGGGGCAGTACAGATCTTTAGTAGATCCATTTGGTTTGAACTCTGCTCCTGGAGAATTTCAAAAGGCAATGGATGAAATTTATGAAGATGATATAAATCCTTACTTTGATTATATTGCACTGGGTTCATCTAATGTGGAAGAACACTGCAGATTATTACGTAGAACACTCTTGAAAGCAAGAAAGGCCCATTGAAAATTTAATGTATTGAAAACACAGCTATCACAAACTTCAGTTAACTATCTGGGTCATGTTTTGCCCCACGAAGGAAGTAAACCAGATCCCAAGAAAATTAGAGCCATTGAAGAGTTTGCAACACCTAACTGCAAAGATTTCTTCGTACAGTAACATATCTAGCAAAATTTACACCATACCTATCAAATTTAACGCATAATCTAAGGCAGCTTCTAAAAAAGATTCTGTGTGGATCTGGGATACAAACACAGGGAGGGATTTTGAGCTGATAAAACAAGCCATAATGAAATCTCCCTGTTTTGAAATATTTTGACAAAAACAAGGCAGCAACTGTTTCTGTTGACACTAGTAAAAATGGAGATGTGCTTTTTCAAAAAAGTCAGCCAGTAGCCTATGGATTTGTATAATTAATGCAGACATAACAACATTATGCTCAAATTGAAAAGGATATAATGGCTAAGATATATGGGTTGGAGCATTTCAGCTATTATACTTAAGGAAGAATTGTCACAGTTCAGACAGATCGCAAACCAATACTGGGCCTTAGTAAGAAACCATACAATACAATATCTCCTCATCTTCAACATATGTTACTTTGATTTAATAAATATAATATTCAGTAGGAATATGTTCCAGGAAAGAACCTAGTTATAGCAGATGCCAACCACTGATAATTTTGATGAAGTTCTAGGCCAGGAGTCAACTGTGAGAATTAATCTGTTAACACAAGCTTCTTCAACTAAGTGGGAGGTAATAGCAAGGATGACAACAGGTGCTCCTGAAATGCAACATGTGTTGGTTCACATTAATAATGGTTGACCAGAGAAAAAGAAAACCAAAATAGCTGCACAACCTTATTGGTATTGCAAAGAAGAATTATATTCCACGAAAGAAGGAATTATTTGCAGAGAAGCACGATTAGTGGTACCAATATTATATAGAAAAGAAATATTGAAAATATTCCATGTGACACACAAGGGTATAGTTTCGAGTAAAATAAAAGCCAGAGAATACTTTTATTGGCCTGATTTAAATAGAGATATTGAGGAATATGTGTTCAAATGCAAAATCTGCCAAAAATATCAAAGAGAAAACCAGAAGGAAATTCTTATAGATCCAGAAATTCCAGACAGACCTTGGCAAAAAATTGCATGTGATTTCTTTTGTTTTAAAGGCAAACAACATCTGCTAATGATAAATTATTTGTCCAAGTATGTTGAGCTGAAAACACTTAACAGTACAACCTGTCAATACAGTGATGAAATCCATTTATGCAAAACATGGAATACTAGAAGACCTTGTGAGTGATAGTGGACCACTCTTTAACTTAAATTTTATGATGAATTTCTTCCAAGAATGAGGTATTAACCACATCATGTTACACCAGCTTATTTTCCTAGAGCAAATGGACAAATAGAGAAAGCAGTGCAAATAGTAAAAAATTCTCTTACTGAAGCTGCAGAAAAGGGAAAAGATTTATGTTGTATTGCTTGACTACAGAATACAACCAGCAAAGGACATGCCGTCACCAGCTGAACTATTAATGGGAAGAAAGCTTTGCTGCCATCACATCCAAGCCAATTAGAACCTACATTTGATGTTGAAAGAGCAAAAGAAGCTTTGAGGAAAAGGCAGATCATTCAAAACAAATATGCTAACAAGCATGCAATAGTATTGCCTGTGCTACATCAAAATGCTAAAGTATGGTTTAAACATAAAATGAAAGAGCCTTGGAAGCAAGGAACTATAATTCATGTAGGTCCTCAACCTCACTTATATATAGTAAAAGGAGAGGATGGAGGTGTTTTCAGGAGAAACAAATTTCCCGTTCGAAGAGACTACACTGAGAATGATAATCCACGTTGGTCAAGAACTGTAGAATATCTCTATAACAGTGATGCTACAGAAATTTCTAGAATTCCAAACCTCTCTGCAGACAGTCAAATAAATGCATCACCTTAAACAAATAGAAGCAATGTTGACCAAAGATTGCAAAAAAGTTCCAATTGAAAACTATAGTGAGCAGAGCAATCCAGTGTTACGAAAGTCTTCGGGAAATATAGTGAAGCCTGTTCACTACAGAGACAATTGAAAGAACTCTGACAAACATATTTTAGTTTAATAGTTAATCTAATAGTTAAATTTAACCAAAAATTTTAAAGTAACATTTTTCTTTGTAAAACAGCTTAGATAAGTTTTTGTTGCCCTTGTTTAAGTTTTTATTACTTACGGAATACGAGAATTATAACAGACTTAAATTACAACCTGCACACAAGGCGGCTAGAGCTAGAAGACTCATTACATAAGAAAAACTATAAATACAAATGAGATACAGGCGCCATCTATTGGCATAACAACAAAACCATGTTAACATTCATTATAAAGTCATTATCTTTAACACTTTCCCTTGTTAACTGGATTTTGTCAGAACAGTCCCATTTGATTACACAATGTCAATAGTCTTGACTTCATCAAGGGTTTTGTCAAAATGTCAGAGACTTGTTTCTCAGTTGACACTTGTTTCACATTTAATTTTCCCTCTAAGACTTTCTCATGCACAAAGAAATGTTTTATTTCTATGTGCTTTGTCCTTCTATGATATTCAGGGTTGTGTGACAACTTTACTGCTGCCCTGTTGTCCACTTGAAGTGTGGGAATTTCCCTCAAGTTCACTATGCCCTGAATCAGTCTGCAGAGCCAAATTACTTCTTTGGCTGCCTCTGATGCTGTTATAACCTCAGCTTCAGTAGTTGAAGTGGCAACAATTGCTTGCCTTTGGCTGCGCCATGAGATAGCTCCTCCAGCATATATCATAACATATCCAGAGGTTGATCGACTTGTTTTGGTACATCCACCGAAATCTGAATCACTATAACAATGAAGCACACTTTTTGTCTCTGTAGCATGGTATGTTATTCCATATCCAACTGTATAGCGGAATACTCTCTTTACCCTGACTATATCTTCTGCTGATGGGTTTTTAAGTGATCTCGAAAGAAATCCTACACTATATGCTAGATCTGGCCTGGTACCCACCATCAGATACATAAGGGCACTAACAGCTTGCCTATATGGAAAATCAGAGTTTTTGGTTTCAGACTTTTGCAATCTGCAATCCTTTAACATGGGTGTAGCCACAGGTTTGCATCCCTCAAAACCAAAACACTTAAGGATCTTTCTAGCATATCCTTTTTGACTGATCGTTATTGAGTTGTCTTTATGATGCTCAATTTCAAGACCTAGAAAACAAGAAACTTCTCCTACTGAGATCTTGAATTTTGTTTTCAGCTCCTTGATGAACATTTCAGAGTCCTGTTGGTCAGTTGCAGCAACTAATCCATCATCAACATACAACACTATTAACAATTTTCTACATTTTCTTTCCCGAATATAAAGGCATGGATCCGCTTCACTTACTTTAAAACCAAGATCTGTTAAAAATTGACCAAAACACTTGTTCCAACAGCGTGGCGATTGTTTTAAACCATACAGGCTGCGCTTGAGTTTACATACTCTTCCTGAACCATCTTTGAAACCTTCTGGTTGTTGCATATATATGGTTTCCTCCAGATCTCCATAAAGGAATGCTGTTGATACATCAAACTGAGTCAAGTGCATCCTTTCTTCAGCTGCAATGCTTAAAACTGTCCTTATTGTTCCTAATTTGGCTACTGGACTGTATGTTTCACTGTAATCAATGCCTTGGCGTTGACTGAAACCTCTCGCAACAAGTCTGGCTTTATACTTCTTGATGCTGCCATCTGGATTTGTTTTGAGTCTATAAACCCACTTACAGGGTATCGCTTTAGCCCCAACTGGTAGGTCTGTTAGCTCCCAAGTATGATTTTCACTTAATGAATTCATTTCACTTTCCATGGCTTTCTTCCAGTTTGTGCTATCCTTGGAGTTAACTGCTTCTTCATATGTTTCAGGATTATAGTCATCTAAATATGACTCTGCTTCCATAATATGATCCTCAAACTGTTTTGGTTTATGCAGAAGTGAGCGGTTCCTCAGCTGTCTATCTGATGTAGGTTCAGCATCTTCTTCACTATCACTCTCAGAATCACTTAAGTCTTCTTAGCTTTGTGTACTTTCTACAGGATTGTCTTCAATTTTTATGAGATGCTCTTCATACTTTCCCTGATTTGTATCTTCTCTAATCCCGTCTTCTAATTTCAATTCTGTATGGTCATCACACTTGCCTGCTTTTTCTTGAAATATTACATCTGTAGATAAAATTACTCTGCGTTCTTTCTTTAGCCAAATTCTGTATCATTCATCTCCATCATATCCCACAAGGTACCCTTGGATGGCCTTGTCCATTTTCCTTCGCTTCTGAGCTGGAACATGAGCATAGCATGGAGATCTTATTATGCGCAAGTGTTTTAACCGGGGTTTCTTTTTGAGCCAAAGCTCATATGGACTTACATTTTCTATTGATGACTTTCCTGTTCTGTTTAGTATATATATGGCAGAGTTAACTAACTCAGCCCAGATGGCTGCAGGGAAACTGATGTCAGGATTTGAGTACTTGAATGTTCTGGACATTTCAATAGTGGTTCGCATTTCTCGTTCACTGGCTCCATTTTGTTTTGGGGTATAAGGTGCTGTCAGCCTTTGAGTGATTCCATTTGAATCTAAAATTTCCCGAACAGCTTTGTTATCAAATTCTCCACCATTATCACAGAGGAATTCTTTCACAGAATATCCCAATGTCCTTGTATGTACAAGCATGCGCTCTAACACCTTCTTTACTTCTGACTTCTCTTGTACTAAGTAACCTTAGCGAAATTTTGTAAAGCTGTCTTTGAATACAACCAGATACTTTTTCTTCTGAAATGACTCATCAAATGGTCCACAAACATCTGCTGAAATCAGTTCACCAGGCTCAGATGCTTTCTTCTTGGTGCCAAATGATGACCTGTGTGCTTTGCCATAAATACAGGGCTCACATAATTCTTTATCTAGCTTGATGTGGATGCCTAGTTGCTTTTCAAGCATGTTTCGGATGTGACGTTTATCTTGGTGGCCCCATCTTTCATGATACAACTGTAGCAAGGAGCTATCTGCTACAACAGTATGAACTTCTGTCATTCCTTTGGGCAATATTGGTTCAAAATGTGCTTTGAATAAGGAACCATTCACACTGCGAGAACCATACAGCACCACATCACCATTGACTTTTAACCAGCACTCTGTAGGAGTCGACACAAATTCACTGTTTTGATTTCTGTCTTGAGCGGCAAGTACAGAGAATAATTTCTATTAATCTTTGGAACATACCAAACATCTTTCAGAAAAAACTTCCTGGCATTTTCCATGAATAGTGGATTTTACTTTTATTGTGCCTTTCCCCCAGAGCAACTAATATTTCATTTCCAGCAGCTTTAATGCCACAAGGACTATTAAATTTTATGAAGTCAAAAAAATATGGTGTAGCAGTTTGTGACATGCCTAGTAGCTCCATTGTCAATCCAATATGATGTAGGGCTAGTCTCTGATGTACAGACTTCTCCAGATATAGACATTAATGCTATGTTAGCTGACACTGTATTTAATTGTGTATCACTCAATTTATTCTTTGGTGGTCTTCCATCTGAAATCCATTTTCTGCAGTCTTTTTACCCAATGTCCTTTTCGCTTACAGTAATGCAGCTATTTCTTTTTCTTGATTTGAACTTAAATTTGCTCTCTTGTCTGGGTCTTTCTGATTTTGTAGCTATTAGGGCTTCCTGGGCTTTTTTGCTACTGTCTTCCACTTTGGTAAAATTTCTTTCAAACATACACAGCTGCACTGTTAATTCTTCAAATGACTTCTTGTCATCTCCAGCTAACAACAATCCAAACTGGATTTAAAGGTTTTCAAACTGATAAGGCAAAATATGTAATACTTTACAAACTAGCGTCGAATCTGGCAACTTGTTGTCCTCTCTAGCCTCAAGTCCATTATTCAGTTCATTCCAAAGACTTCTTAGCTTTGCAATATGTGTTGAGACATCCTCTCCTGGAACCACAGCTGAATGCAAAAAACTCTGTACAAATTTATAAACAACTGATCTTTTGAAGTTGCTTCAAACTGCTGCTTTTAAATGATTCCCACGCATCAAAGGCTGTTTCCTTGTCCATAATCTTCTGATACACAGCATCAGTGACAGTACTTGCGATCATTGATTTTGCATACTATTTGCTTTTCTGTACAAATCGCAAGCGTTCTTTATACTGTTTTCTTACAGATTCTTGAGTCATCAGCATCTATGGATTCTGGTCTTTTCAGCTTGCCATCTATAATCTCGATCGCTCCTTCGTGGTAATCGAGTAGGTCTCGTATCTTCCGTTTCCACAATCGGCCAATCTGTTTCTCCAGTCAAAGGCTTAATATGACGACTGAAATCCATACTTATTTCCTTTCTAGAAATTTAGATTTGCAGGTTTCTTAAATAATTTGAATTAATATTTCTAGGCTAAACAACAACGGTCATCTTATGTTTCTTCCTCGATCTCTTCAAAATGGCGGCGCGATCAACGCTATCTTCCCACCAACTTGCGGATCGGCGAAATTTCGCCGCGATTTCCTGCTTCCAAGAAATAAAGTTCTTTCAGCCTTTTCTATCGTAAAAGACTCATAATCTTTGATACTTCAAGCACAGTTAAAGCTTG